>BQNB010025802.1:4381-14655 GCA_026074375.1 Tanacetum coccineum
ATGTGTTTATGTTTTTTAAGATAAATAATGAAATTTTGATTTCAGACAAACTAACATGTAAAGGTGAGGTTTGTATCAATTTGCTACATGAGAAAATTTACATGTAGAACATTATTTAATTAAAGAACAATCCATTTCATCTCAACCATCCATTTTATTTCCATCTAATGGTTTAAATCAATTCTTATTTTAATTTAATTAAAAAACTCACTTTCATCTTATTTTTTAAAAATTAAATATCTCACAAACTGTTAATCGTTACGCAAAACGAAACATACCATCGCGACGAGAATTAAATCATCTTTCTATAGAGAGGCACTTCTATATACTTTCGACGAACTTTTTTTTTTGATTTTTTTCAGTCACGTCTGAAAAAATCACATGTGATTTGCATCACAATCACATGTGATTTCTTTCGACGAACTTTTTTTTTATTTCAGTCATGTCTGAAAATATCACATGTGATTTGTATCACAATCACATGTGATTTCTTTTGACGAATTTTTTTTTTCAGTCACGTCTGAAAAAATCACATGTGATTTGTATCACAATCACATGTGATTTCTTTCGACGAATTTTTTTTTGATTTTTTTTCAGTCACGTCTGAAAAAATCACATGTGATTTCGTAAAATCACATGTGATTTTTTTATACGTGACTAAAAAAATAGTTCGAAAAAAATCACATGTGATTTCGTAAAATCACATGTGATTTCTTTCGAAAAAACACTCGTCGCGATGGTGTATTTTTTTTTCTTTTGACGATTTACCGTTTGCAAGATATTTTATTTTTAAGTAAAATGTGGGTAGTGGGTTTTTTATTTTGATGAAAAAAATGAGTGGGTAAGATTCACCCATTTGTTTTTTAAGATGATAATGTTCTATAAGGATCTCACCTCGGAACGAAATTTGTAGTTTACTCAACTTACATGTTTACATTATAATTAGAGAGATTCACCATGTTGACGAAATTTGTATTCCACATCGATGGGTTTAAAGTTTTGACCTGCCCCTTTATCTACGACATTTAAAAAAGCTTCTCCATTGGAGCATAGTTTGTTTCTGCCCCTTGCAAGGATCGACTGACATAGTGTATAGGCATTTGCCTCCTGTTCCTTTCCGTGAGGAGCACTGCACTAACTGCTTCATTTGCTGCGGCCAAGTACATCATCAGGGTCTCGCCCTTCTTGGGGGTAGTGAGGGTTGGCAACTCAGATACCAACTTCTTCATCTCCAAGAACGCTGCTTCAGCGGCCTCTGTCCATCTGAAGTCCTTCTTGTTAATACATTTTTTCAATGTGTCTAAAAAAGGTAAGGATCGTTCGGCCAACTTAGACAAAAAACGATTTAGGGCTGCTAGTTTCCCACTTAGAGACTGCATCTGCTTGAGGGTCTTGGGTGACGGCATGTCCATGACAGCTTTTGCTTTTTCAGGGTTAGCCCTTATGCCCTCCGAAGTGACTACATAGCCCAAGAACTTTCCTTCCTCCATAGCGAATGAACATTTCTTCGGGTTGAGTTTCATGTTTATCCTTCGGAGAGTGGAGAAAGTTTGTTCTATATCTTTTATGATGTCTTGTTCAGTCTTACTCTTAATCACCATATCGTCCACATACGCTTCTAGGTTTACCCCTATCTGCTCCTTGAAGGCAGAGTCCACCAGTCTCTGGTATGTCGCCCCTGCATTCTTGAGGCCAAAAGGCATCTTCGTGTAACAGAAGACTCCCTCTTCCGTATGGAAAGCCGTCTTCTCTTCGTCCTTCTTCGTCATTTGTATTTGGTGGTATCCCTTATAAGCATCCAAGAAACACTTATATTGGAATCCCATCAGCGACTCAATCTTCCAATCGATCTCCGGCAAAGGGTATAGATCCTTTGGGCATGCCTTATTCAGATCTTTAAAGTCGATGCACATTCTCCAACTCCCATCGACCTTCTTGACCAGCACCGGATTAGCAACCCACGTGGGGTATCGCACCCGTCTTACGATACCGGCCTTGAGCCATTCATTAACTTCATCAGTCACCACCTTCCTCCTGTCTGGAGCGAGACTCCTCTTCTTTTGTACCTTTGGTTCAATGTGGGGGTAGGTGTCTAGGCTATGCTCCGTTATAGCCCTAGGGATACCCGTCATGTCTGCTGGAGTCCATGCAAAGATGTCCACATTCTTTCGGAGGGTATGTATTAGTGCATGTCTGCACTCGGCGGACAGGCCTCCTCCGATGGTGACGAGCTGTTCTGGGTAGTTATCATTTATCACTATCTTTTCCTCGACACTAGACTTGGGTAGCCTTCTTTCCTTGTCAGGTTGTCGCCTTCCTTCCGTACCATCCAATTGCATTGGTTCCTTTCCTGATCTCCGGGGGCGGGTCTCCACCGGAGCCAACGAAAGTCTAGGGTTAGCCACTTCTGAGTTTGTCTGCATCGGAGTAGGATCTGTTACCCGCGCCTGCCGACTTAGGTCTTGAGCTTCCTCGATCTGTCTGCATTCTCTTAGAGTCTCTCTAGTGGTGGATATAGTGGCTATCCCATTCGAAGTTGGGAACTTCATCATTGAGTGGATATGGATGGCACGGATCCTAGATTCCTCATCCCCGTCCTACCTAGTAGAGCATTATACGGGGACGGACTCTTGACCACCGCAAACTCCATTATGACCGTTCGGGTTTTCCCGCATTCCCCCATAGTGACTTCCAAATCAATAACTCCCATAGGGTAACTGACTTCTCCTGAGAATCCCACCAACGGTATTCGAGACTCTCTCAGCCTCGACCTCGTTCGATAGCTAAGACTTCTGAAGCAATGCTCGTACATAACCTCTGAAGAGCTACCACCGTCAACATGTATCCTTCTGACCCTGAAACCTTCAATCACGGCCTCCACTACCACGGGGCAATTCATCAATTGATATCGAGGCACTGACGGGAATGTTATTGCACTATCCATCCAGTGCTCCACCCTCTCGTAGGGCCTCTTCCGGTACCCTTGGGATCTCACCATGTTGATAACCTTTTCTCTTCCTTTGGCTGAGCCCTTGCCCTTCTGACCGCCTTGCCTGATATCCTTCACCAAATGAGCCAATCTTCCTGAGGCCACTGCCTCTTCAATCTGTTTCTTAAGGTGATAGCAGTCATTCGTGTTATGACCCCGGTCTTGATGGTAGTCACAGAACTTGTTCATATTTCGCTTCTCCGGAGTTCCCACCATCGGAGGTGGTGGAGGGAAGTTCACATTATCCATAGCGAGGATCTCTTTCGGAGTTTTCATCAGAGGTGTGAAGCCTTCTCTTCTAGCGTAGGGAGCACAGGTCCCCATGTTTCTTCCTTCCCCCTTCTATGACTTCTGTTTCTAGACCCATTTTGGTGTTCCGACCAGCCGGTCTTGCCAGCACTCTTTTCCCATCGAGGAGATCTGATGGCTTCAGTTGTGTCTGCAGCCGCCTCTCCTCTGATGAAGGCCCGGACTCTCTCCCATATCTCGTCAACCGTTTTTGGGATTTTATCATTGAGCTCTTTAGATAGCTCTGGGTGACCATGCCCATGCATGAACGCTGATATCCTTAGTACCGGAGGCACCCCTTTGATATGTGCACTCTCTGCCTTGAAACGGTCCATGAATGCTTGCAACCCTTCATTTGGCTTTCGCTTGATGTCGTGTATCTCCGTTGGATCTTTGTCATACCTTTTCTGCTGTGAGAATTCTTCCAAGAACTTGCTACTTAGCTCTTCAAACCCGTCTACACTCTTTGGGTATAGGCTATCAAACCAGTTCCTCGCCGAGCCACTCAGGGTCTGACGGAACATCTTACACCATACTGGCATAGGCCACTCTTCTTGCTCATCCGCGGCAGAGAAGATGCTAAGGTGATCTTCCGGATCTTTGTTTCCTTCATACACCCGGACATTTGGTGGTAGTTTAGCCCGCCGATAGTATCTGAAGCGTGTGATCCTAGAGGTGAAAGGCATTGGCTTAGGCCGTCTATAGGGCATGCTCAAGTCTTCTGAACCACTATCAGACACGATGTCATACCCTGAATCTAAACTTGACTTCCTTTGAGAGGCCCTCGCTGATTGAGGCTTCGACTTAACACTCTTAGACTTTGATCTACTTCGTGCCTCTGATCTTACTGACCGGTGAGACTTAGAGGTCCCTTTCTTCCTTGAGACACTCTTTCGATGCTTTTGGGCAGTTCGAGGCCTCTCTCTACTCTTTGACCTAGAGGACCCATCAGAAGAGTATCCCCATACTTCTTCTGCTGAGGGACTCATTTGAGAGTTCTTTGACCCCGCTTCACCTGACTCTTCGTTGAAGAGCTTACGAGGGGTTACCTTCTCTTTTCCTCGGTTGTCAAGCTCTTTGATCATGGTTCTCAGTATGTCAATGTTTTCTTTCACAAATGCTGGTGAGGGGCCTCCTTAAGCTTGTCCGGTGGGAGCAGAGGTTCCACCCGGGGGAGTCCTCTCAGTCCTAAGTGCCCTGGTATTCAAGTTTTTACCCTCCTCCAGTTGAGGACTCTTCGTACAACCATCCATTACTTAGAAATTGGTAGATTGGTGTTTCGGGTCCCACGGATAGCGCCAATGTTCGAGCAAATTTCCGTAGATGCTCTTCAGCCCTGATCCTTAGGAGATCATGCAGTTACTCCTTCGTCTCTTAGGCTGAAATAAGAAAGAACACCGTTAGCTCGCCCCGGGTTTTGAATCCGAGACCAAGCTCTGGCGTAAGGATAAGTGTATGCGTGGTATAAGTTTAGGTGAGAGAAACTAGAGAGAGAGAGTGAAGAGAAGTGTATGTGTAAAACTTAACTTCTTCATGTGTGTGAATAGTTCTTTATATACTACCTGGGCAAAGCTCCAAGACACAAGTATTATGGAAGCTAAGTTGTCTTCTAGAGGCAGCACGTCAGTCGCTAGCATGTATCAGACTTTGTCTTGTATGTCCAGGTTGTCTTCTAGGGGCAGCGTGTAAGTCGCTGGCATACATCAGACTTTGTCCTCGGGGTCAAAGTTGTCTTCGTGCTCAAGTACTTGTTGTGGAGCAGACGTCTGTGATATTCGTACATCGTACGTCAGTGTACTAGCTCCGATGGGGACAATGCTGCTCCTTGCCTCCCGAGGGGGCTAGCTGTTCTTGACTGGCTGGTCCTTGCCTCCTGATGAGACTAGCTACTATTGACTGGCTGACCCTTGCCTCCTGAGGGGACTAGCTATTAACTTACCTCCGGAGGAGCTACTACTCATTAGTTATTACCTCTGAACCTAAGGTGACCTTCGTCACCCCAGCTATTCCAGTGGACCGTTCTAACATGGAGTAGTTTACCTTAGGAAAATTAGGAGTTAATAGTGGTTGTCTCCCCCTAAGCATCTGGAGGAGACCATACCTCATCACAGTCAATGGACTATAATTTTACTCCTACTTTTAATAAATTGTTGATGTTCTGCCTTGACAAGTTGTTTTTCTATAATATAGTCGAAAGTTATGGAATGCTTTCTAGAACCGACAGGCAGAATTTTGGTAACCAAATGCTATGCCAAGTGCCGAACTAGAATATGCAATAATCGGTACAACAAATTAGCCCTTCAATAAGTCAATACCGACATAGAAAAAGCACAATATAAGTGCTTTTATGTTTATGTTTTTGCTCTTGTTCTATTGTGCGTTTACTCTTGTTTTTTATGTGTTTCTCGTGTTTATGTTCGTATGTTTGTATGTTTTTTTTCCTTTAGTTTATATGATGTTATTATTGCATGTATGCTTGTTCTCCGTCTAATGTTTGCGTAGATCCCTTGTCCTTATTTTTGCGCTTCCTCTCGTGATTTTTGTTGAGCAAAATTAGAGGAGCAACCTATTGCAAAGATTGCCTGACATAAACTAGAAATTAAAATTTAATACCATGGCTTCAAAATCTAGCCAAGTATCGTCACATTGCTACACTAATCACTATATTAACACTCAAAAAGAGACATATCTAATTAAGATTTCTACCAACACTGATCAGTCTCCCATCTCCTCGACTTATAACCACTTGTTCTCATCGGAGACGAACTTCTTGCTACTCGCCTTTGAAACAAAGTCCGATCATAATCTGCCCGTTTTTCGGGGTTAGAAAGTGTAGAATAAGCCGAATGCACTTTCATAAACTCATCAGCCGATGAGTCACCACTTCCTACATCAGGATGTAAAACCCTAGCTAGTTTACGATAAGCAGCTTTCACTTCTCGTGTATCAGCTCCCATTCGAACTCCAAGTACATCGTACAAGGACGAAGAACTAGAACTACGACGTAGCAATGTCTCTGCTGATGAAGTTCTTTCGGCTGTCGCGTAAGCAGCTGAGATTGTCGATCTATTAAACTTGAGAGAAGCTGGAAATGCTGGAATTAATTTGTGTGTATTGAAAGTGGAAGATAACAAACAAGAAGATGTAGTTGAAATAGCAGCCATAATTGTTTGATGTGAATTGAAATGAAATATTTGATGGAATTTTAGATTGGATATGAATATAATGGGATTACTGATTTTGTTTGAGGGCGCTATATAAGCTTATGTAAAATGAGGTTGAGTACGTGGATATGACATGGATATGAGTTATCCGAGTGAAAAATAGTACCACAATGAGTCAGCAAACAATATGTTGTTGGTACGCGTATATATGTTGCACCGTGAATCTCGACTGGCGATGTTGGTTAGTTTATTCTCTTGCCGTGTGTATGTGTATGAGTGTATGACATTAAATGGTTGTTTGTTTGAGTTATTTAAAGATTAAGTAATGGAATCAAAGACAAAAACCCATAGTATACTAATATGGTGAGTTTGTGACATTTATAACTTAAGAATAATTATGAACCACGAGTTAAGATCAACATAGACCCATTATTTGTCATAGATCCAATGAATCAATCTCAACTATCTATTTTTTCATCAAAAATAAAAAAACCCACTTTTCAACTCTTTTTAAAAATAAAATATCTTACAAACGGTAAATCGTCACACGACAAAAAATACACCATCGCGACGAGTATTTTTTTATCTTTCAGCAGACATCCACTTCGATATACTTTTGAAGAACTTTTTTTATGATTTTTTTTTAGTCACGTCTGAAAAAATAACATGTGATTTTTTGCAGACGTAACTAAAAAAAAATTCAAAAAAAAATTTCTTCGAAAGTATATAGAAGTGCCTCTCTATAGAAAGATAATTTAATTCTTGTCGCGATGATATGTTTTGTTTTGCGTAACGATTAACAGTGTGTGAGATATTTAATTTTTTAAAAATAGGCGGAAAGTGAGTTTTTTTATTTTTATAAAAAATGAGTGGCTATGATTGGTTTATTGGGTCTATGACAAATATTAGGTCTATATTGAACTTTTGGCTATGAACCACATGTTTTATTCATTATTTATTTTTTTCTTGATATTTTAATAAAAAATTATACATAAATTTCATATCAACTTATAAAATATTAATATATTAAAATAATAACTACCCCGTCCCATAATAAGTGTTCACTTTGACTTTTTTAGTCTTTCTTATTTAACTTTGACTATAAATATTTTTATTTGTGTTATTCAATCCTTGATGAAAAGTATATAAATGGATTGGATTTTAAATATATTTTCATTGGTATCATTTTCATCAAGTATTATATAACACAAATAAAAATATTCATGGTCAAAGTTAAACAAAAAAGACTAAAAATGCCAAAGTGGACACTTATTATGGGACGGATGACATATATATTTTCTCTCTCTTCCTTTTCTTTCAAACATTTCCTAAATCCGATTACAATTCCAAACCTATCTAGAAACCAAACGCACCCCTATTTCATTTATATTTTTTTTGAACGGCGAGTTAGTACAGTTACTAAGTTAGTTATTCGATTCCACAGTACTTACCCAGAAGGTAGTCTCTGCCAGCCTCGAATAATAATTAGTGATTCGATTCCACAGTACATACCCAGAAGGTAGTCCCTGTCAGCCTCGAATCGACGCATCTATAGGGCAGAACCCCACACATTCTCACCTTGAAGGAAAACCCTCACGGAGAGACTCGAACCTGAGACCTCTCATATGTGGTAACAACCTCTCCAAGGACACCCTTGGTGGCTAACTGAGCTACCTCAGTTGGTTCCCTAATTCATTTATATATTTTGCATCAAATATTATATAACAAACAAAAAATTAGTTAAGGTTAAAGTTAAATTGGTTTGACTCTAAAAAGTCAAACTGAACATTTATTTTGAGACGAATGTAGTATCATTTAAGCATATACATTTAACCCGTATGACATCACTTACATTAGATCCAAACAAGCAAGATTAACCGCGCGTTGCTGCGGGCGTTAATTTTTTGCGCGTTGTTGTGGGGCATTAATTTTTTTTTTCGGGTTTATTTTTTCGGTCTCATGTTTAATAGTTTGTTTTTGTTCATATATAAAATGACAATCGCGCGTTTTTTTTTTTGCCCAGACCGATAGAAAGTCGTAAATAGTTAAAGATGAGAGTACTTCCTGTAAAAAAATTTCTTCTTATTTTTGGCCAAAAAAGAGGAGGGGGATAATAAAGTTTTTTTTTTACCGATGAACAGTAACCGAGCCCATTGGGCTGGGGTACTGTAGCACTATTCATTTTAAGCACTGTAGCAGTGCCAAAAGGCGTAGTTTTACTTGTGAAACGTGTAATTTATTTATTTTTATTTGTTTTTTCGCGCGTTTTTTTTATGTTTAATAGTGTAAGTTTATTTTTTCCTGCACGTTACTGCGGGGCGTTAATTTTTCGCGCGTTGTTGAGTGTCATTAATTCTTTTTTTTCCTTTAATTTTGTGCGAGTTTATTTTGTCGTTCTCATATTTAATAGTGCGGGTTTACTTTTTCAGTATAGTCAATTCAGAAATGTTACCGCGGGTATTTTTTTATCTGAATGCGTCGGTACTTTTGTAACATTCCTCCCTATTTTGTGCCGACAAATTTTATTTTTTTAAAAATAAAAAAAAAAAACTATTTGGGCCTGTTTAAGTCAATTCGGAAATGTTACCGCGGATATTTTTTTATCTGAATGCGTCGGTACTTTTGTAACATTTTTTTCCTCCCTATTTTGTGCCAACAAATTTAAAAAAAAAAAAAACTAATTGGGTCGGCCTAAATTTTTTGGGCTTTTTTTGGCCCTCATATTTAATAGTGCGGGTTTATTTTTTCAGTATAGTCAATTCGGAAATGTTACCGCGGGTATTTTTTTATCTGAATGCGTGGGTACTTTTGTAACATTTTTTCCTCCCTATTTTGTGCCGACAATTTAAAAAAAAAAAACTAATTGGGTCGGCCCAAATTTTTGGGCCTGTTTAAGTCAATTCGGAAATGTTACCGCGGATATTTTTTTATCTGAATGCGTCGGTACTTTTGTAACATTTTTTTCCTCCCTATTTTGTGCCAACAAAAAAAAAACTAATTGGGCCGGCCCAAATTTTTGAGCTAAATTTTTTGAGCTTTTTTTGGCTCAGTACTGCAGCACTGTAGCTACGATTGGTTGTATGTATTGATTGTGTAGGTGGAAGAAAGAGAAAATAATATTTTAATAAGAGATTGGGTTGTGTGCGGTTGTGAATAAACATAGTCTAAACCTTTCGAATAATTAATGGTGTATCGGTCCCTCAGACCCAAGTAGGGGTGAGCATACCGGACCGTCGACCGGACCGGACCGAAGGTATTTCGGTCCGGTCCGCGGTCCGGTATTTTGGACCAATTTGGTCCTCGGTCCGGTCCGGTCCGACCAAAAACCCGATGATAATGTCGTGTAGGACCGGACCGGACCCGGACCGGACCGGACCGACCCAGACCGGACCGTACCATTTCGATCCGGTCCGCGGTCTGGCAATATGGACCATTTCGGTCCTTGGTTCGGTCCGGTCTTGGCAGGTCCGGTCCGGTCTTGGACATATGCTCACCCCTAGACCCAAGTACCTCAACCAAAAACGATTATGAACACAATAAACTAAATCAGGCCTGGACCTCTTCTAGAACACCAGAACTATTTCCAGTGAAGTGCCTAACTTCGTACAAAAACGTTCACTTGGTTTCGGAAGAAATAATACGTCTAAGGGAAATAGTTATCATGAACAAGCTATACTCGACACTTAATAATATATGTGGATATTCGCTAAGACCAGTAGTGTAACAAGCCACTGGCTTACTTAGGGCATCTCCATGTTTATTACTAAACAAATGGTGGCGTACTCGACTGACCAAAAACACGGTACGTCGTTGGCTGACAAAAAATCGATAAG
>BQNB010025802.1:17038-59243 GCA_026074375.1 Tanacetum coccineum
CAAACACGTACAATAATAAAAATAAATAGCACATTTATTGACGTCGTCAAAGACTTGAAAACACAGGGTGTTATACTAACTGAGTTTCATGTTGAATGATTAGCTTTTCATTTTCAATTGTGAAAAAATCACGTTGAATGTTATCTTTTTCTATCAAAAGGCGGTCAATCATGTTTTTATCATCCCTTAACTCATGTTTCAAATCATCACATGTTTCTTTATATGTGGAATATGGAACTGTTTGTGACTCAAATATTTTGACCCGATCCTTAAACGTCTCAAGCTCCTGTTGTAGCAAATCTTTTTGTTGTTTAAGCTCATTATTTAAACGTTTCTGTTTTTTAGCTTCACGTTGAACATTATATGCTAACAATTGAACTTCATGAATTTCATCACGAGCATTTAAATCATGTGTAGATGTTCCACCATTATTGGCTACATACAGATCATCAAATATGATATTAGAATCAATTGATCATCATCCGTCTTTTGAATAATAGTTTTACGTTTCACATGACTCGCTTGTTCATGAGCCGTGGATGAATCATGTACATGACTTACAGCCTTTTCATCATATGATGGCACAGTGTCAGTAGTTCCATCAGTTGGTTGAAGTCGAGCCATGAACAAGACTGATGCAGTCAATTCATCCAGCAATTCCTCACCATAAGCATTATCAAGCATAAAATCATTTTCCTCATTACTGAGATGACTTCCAGCTTCATCCTTCATTGCTAGCAGCATTTGTTCTCTAAAATACTTAGCATCATGAACTTTTGGTTTCTGACAATCACGAGCATAATGGCCTTTCTCATTGCAATTATAGCACTGCACATTTGCTTTGTTTGGAGTAGAATTAGTTCATGGTACTCGCTGAACAATTTGATTGCTTTCATCACTTCCATTTCCTGCATTAAACATTTGATTCCTATTTCGTCAAACATTCTTGTTAACATTTCCACCATTCCCTGCATTCTTGGATTGTATGTCAACTTGTCCATCCTGAACCACAGTTTGATTTTTTATGTTTGATGACACACGAAGACGATTGTTGGTAGGTGAAGAGAACTTTTGAGAGATTGCTTGAGCTAATAACATCATGGCTGTTGTAAGTTTATCCTCTTGAGAATCTCCTCGTAACTTCCCTTGATATTCGTCATCGTAATCAACAACAGATGGAGGATGTGTGACATAGTATGATTGTGGAGAATAAGAAGAATATGCATGAGGATGTGATGAAGAAGCATTTGAATGAGCAATAAGAGCTAACGGATCATGATTCTTGGCAGCTTTCTTTGCCCTTGATGCTAGAACATGTGGTTCAAATTGTACCAACGAATCATACAACTCGTCATATGAGACAACTTTGCCAGCTTGATTTTGACGAACCATGGTAACATATTTGCTCCATTCTGGTTGAAAACAATTGAGAAACGTTGTGTTAATTGCCACTGTAATAGGACGAACATTATTATGATCCATGATATTCACAAGTTTTGTCAACCTTTCATACACAGATTCTAAAGATTCCCCTTCTTTTGCAGTAAACTTATCAAATTCATCTATAAGCCGTGAATGTCTCACATTATCAAAAATATCAGATCCATGCATTAACCTTTTGATTCGTTTGCACATTTCATGAGCATTTGCACATGCATCCACTAAATTATATATATCATTTGGTATTGCTTAAAGAATGTAATTCATAACCTTGACATCAGCAATAAATTTCTTTTTATCACTCTCAATTATTTTGGACAATGATTCAGGTATTTCTTGTCGAGGGTTAGTAGGATCAGGAACCATTGGTCTTTGATACGGTCCATGTTGTATGCCACATCCTTTCCTCTTCTTCAAGCTGATTATCCAAAAACCTTCTTAAGCGACTTTCCCATGGAATATAATTCCCCTTTTCAAGCATTGGAGGTCTTGTATTTGCTCCTGACTCAGCTAAGGTTTGTTGATTTGAGTTATTTGAATTGTTTAAAGAAGACATGTTCTATCAAATGATTACAAATCAAACTTGGATTGTTTTAAAAATAAAGTATTGTAATCGTGAAGTTAACGAGCAATAAAAACCTTGTCTTGTATTGTAATGAAGCTTTGAGTATTCTAAAAAACACTGTAAACTTTGTTACAAAAGCTCAAGTTCCAAATTAGAAGATACGAAACCTTTGTAACTATGTTACGAAACCCAAACAATGAGATACGAAACCTCTGATCAGTGTAACGAAACCTCAAAAACGATGATTTCACGAAAAACTCTTGCCTGTGTACGAAAACCTATGATAGCAGTGTACGAAACCTCAACTTCTTTAATACGAACCTCTTACGGAAACCTTTAGTAACGAAATTGTGCATATGGAAACCTCTACTGAGATAATGAAACCATGAATTTATGAAACCAAAACCAAGCTTTTGATATAAAACCTTTGATTTATGAAACTACAAAGATTACGAAAGTGTCCACAGTATACGAAACCCAACGGTTACCGAAAGCTCAAGTATACGAAACCTCTTTTTGTAAATTCCAAATAACCTCTACTTTCGTACAATCACAAGAAATCCCTTACTTTTGTGAATTCTTAGCTACGAATCCTAAAAAAAACTTATGTATTTGATTTTCTAACAGTTTAAAAACGATAAACTCAACGTTATCTCTTCAAATTAACAAGTTTCTATGCGACGAAAGCTAGATTTATCGTTACGAAAGTAATTCTATGTTACGAAAGCTAAGAAATGACTTACGTATGACAGTTTACGAAAGATTTCTTCCTTATGAAAGCTTAAAATTGTCCTACGAAAGTAATTTTCCCGCCTAAAAACAGTTACCGAAACCTATCTTCTGGTTTACGAAAGCTAATAAATCCATTTTTCGATCAATTTGAATCCAAAAACATGTAATTTTCGTAAACTAGGTATTAATTCTACAATTTGATAGTTACGAAAGCTAAAGTATTGCGTTTTAAGATAAAAAACACATCAAATCATAAAACTAAACCATACAAAAGCTACTGTTCATCCTTACGAAAGCTAGATCGATCTAACCTCTTGCAATTAGGCTCGATTTGATCACGAAAACCACACTAGATCTCTCCCGACGATAGATACCACCTGTTAGATTCTATGTTTCTAAGTAGATATCATACGAAAGCTATAAGAATAAAGGAGAGGAGCTAGAGAGTATTTTCATCATTTTCTAAATTTTTATTTCAAAGGGGAAAATAGAAATAAAAGGGAGAAGTGAAGTAACAAACTACAAGACTTGTATAAATACTCCTCAAAGATGAGTATTTATACTTATTACATTTCCTATTCTATTTTCCAAAACTTATCAAACCTTGGTCAACTTTACTTGACTTTGACCAAGATAGACTTTATTACATCAAAACTACTAATAAAACTATAAACTAAACTAAGACCAATTCATAATAATAATTAAAACTTTTATCGTTTCTAACAACATATAATTAAATCCAAACATAACAACATGATTATTCAATATCCAAAGTATGAAAAATATGAAATAAAGTCTCTAGAAAAGAAGGCTCCATACTGCAGATTTCCTATAGTCTCACTAGCCATGAATCATAACATCCTTAGCCTCACTATGCTCACATGAAAATGATACTTTAAAACGTCAACATAATGTTGGTGAGATTCATAGGTTTGACACATAAAACTTACTCGTTGCGAATCATAAGCATTAGGACATACATGAATATTATACACAAATGAAATAATTTATTTCATCACAAAGCATGGGGTTGGCGTACCCCTCCGATCCAACAATCACGAAGCATGGGGTCGGCGTACCCCTTCCGATCGAATAATCACGAAGCATGAGGTAGGCGTACCTCTTTCGGTCCACAAATCATGAAGCATAAGGTAGGCGTACCTCTTCCGATCCAACAATTTACACATACGCCATATAATATCACATAATGTCCAAAACTATTAAAAACAAATATTCGCATCATTTAAAATCATTTCAAACCAATTAGTATCATTTTCTCCCCAAGAAAACGTAAGAAAAAGAGGCTATGAATACTCTCCTCAAGCTTCACGAACGCGCACACAAATTTCAAGCAAAGTCTACACAAACATAATCTACGGGTTACACATGATTAAGCTTTACGGTCATAAATATGTAATCATTCAGTCGATGGATACTAATATCTATATCATATTTATAAACATCCCATCATACTTCCCATACTATATATAAACCCAAAACACTCTTTATACCCTTAACCAAATTCTAAGTTTACGGCAGAATTTTATAGCCACTTCACGACCACTAATAAAATACCAAACGACCTTATTAGAATTTCTTATTGCAACCACATCAACTCCAATGAGTTATGAGACTATTTTATTTTTTAGAAAAATTAATCATAAGTCTAACTATTTTTAAAAATCCCAACATCACAAAGTGTCTAGAAAGTGATCTTATTCGACTACTAAAAAGTTTGACTTGATCAAACCCACTTAGACACATGAGAAAAATCCATAAAATTCATAGACATCATAAAATTGCTACTGCAGCAATCCCATCAATTAAAAAGACGTTTTGATATGGTTTTTGACCTCATAAACACAACACAAAATCTATCCAAAAAACTCAGATGCGACAACAAATCTTGTAATATACTTTTGACTGAATTCCACTTACTGAAAATTCATGAAACCAATTTTCTTGGAAAGTAGACTATCTGAATTTAATTTTAGGCTCAAGAAAATCAATAAAAGCTATTCGTATGATCAAGTTATGAGTTTTACAAGATGACCTAAAAATCTACCCAGTTTTTAATTCCGAATTAACACCATTTAAACCTCATTAAACCCCCCCATACGCTAATCATTATCCCTAAAACAATTTTTGATAATCATAACATATTAATTACAAAACTTTTACAAAACCCTAATCCATCAATTGAATTGTTACAAAATTAAAACAATGATTAACAACATAAACTTGATTAAGAGTATAAAAATTAACCAATTTAAGTTTAACAAAAAGGATTCAAACCTTGATCTTGAAAGCTTTAAAAAACTTCAATGGAGGCTAGGGTTTGAAGGTTTTAGTCGACATAGGAAAAAGAGAGGAAAAAAATACAGTTTTTAATTTTATAAAATTAGTTTCCTAATACAATTGGGCTTTTTTTCTTCTTCTTGTAGGTGATCCAAACAAACATTTCCTTACTTAAATTAACCTTTTATTTATTTTTTTATTTATATATTCATTCCCCCCCCCCCCTTACCTATATATTTTTTTTAATACAAAACTATTTACTAATTACTTACCTTAAACACTTAGATAAATACATAGCTTAAAATAAAAACACTTTCACTTCTTAATATTATTTTTTTCAAATTATTTTTTATTAATTACCTCCTAAATAAATTATCAAACCATTCTAATTAAATTTCCAACTCGAAATTAACGATTCACACTTCATTAATTTTACCGACGATAAAATAATGAAAATTAATATACATCAGAAATCATCATCACAAACGAAACAAAATGGATAAAGCATTCATTCCATACTATCTTAGACTAATATAATAACACATATGCCTATAAGATCTAACACCTAAACGAGTTTCGCCACATAATTTCCAAACTATTAAGAATAGCAAGTTAACACTAACGGTTAAAACTAACCTCGTTTGATAACGGTTTTTCATTCTACCATCCTTAGGATATTTTCATCTAAATTAACTAGTACTTTCTATCATACACGACTTAGAAAAACAAATTCAGATACTTGGTCTTCATAAAATCCTCATGTTCCTAAGTAAACTCAGGTCCACGCTTAGAATTCCAATGAAGTTTAATGATTGGGACCCTACTTTGCTTCAACTTCTTAACTTCACGATCCATAATCTCCTCAGGTTCTTTGACAAAACGTAGAGTTTTGTCTACCTTAATTTCTTCCAATGGCACATGCAGATTTGCATCCGCCAAACACTTCTTCAAATTTAACACATGAAATGTGTCGTGAACACTGCTCAACTCCTAGGACAATCTCAACCGATAAGCTATCGGACCTATTCTTTCAAGAATCTCAAATTGTCCTACATATCTCGGAGCTAATTTACCCTTCTTCTTGAAATGTATCGCGCCCTTCCAAGACGACACTTTTAGTAACACTTGATCACCAACTTCAAATTCCAACGGCTTACGCCTATTATTAGCATAGCTCTTTTGATTATCTCTAGCTTCTTTGAGTTTCTCCTTGATCAACGCCACTTTGTTGGTAGTTTCTTGCACCATTTCTGGACCAATCAATCGATTCTGTCCGACTTCAGCCTAAAGGACAGGTGACCTACACTTCCTTCCAGACAACGTTTTAAATGGAGCACATTGAATACTCGAATAATAACTATTATTATAGAAAAACTCAGCTAAAAGTAGATGAGTATCCCAACTACCACCAAAATCAATCACGTGCGCTCTTAACATGTCCTCCAAAGTTTGAATACTATGCTCACTTTGTCCATCTATTTGAGGGTGATATGCCATACTCATATCCAACCATGTTCTTAATGCTTTATGCAATGTTCACTAGAACCGCAATGTAAACCGTCCATCTATGTCAGAAATGATAGACACAAGTACTTCATGCCTTACCATAATCTTATCAATGTAGAGTCTTGACAATTTCTCCATACTATAATCTTCACGAGTCACCAGAAAATGAACTGCCTTGGTCAATCTATCGACTATTACCCAGATCGTATCATGCCCACTACTCGTCCTTGGCAACTTATTGATAAAATCCATAGTGATTTTATCCCATTTCCACTCAGGTATCTCCGGCTATTGCAATAAACCCGATGATCTCTGATGTTCAGCTTTTACTTTTGAGCAAGTCAAACACTTACTAACATATGTAGCTATAACCCTTCTTCATACCTGGCCACCAATACATGTCTCTCAAATCATAATACATCTTATCCGCTCCTAGATGAATAGAGTATCTCGTAGCGTGTACCTCTCCCATAATCATAGTTTTTATATCACCAATCAAAGGAACCCATATTCTATCCATATAGTACAAACCTTCATCTCCCATTTTTTTTTGCTGATCCAAGCCACACAGCATTTTTGCTGGCGCGTTCTCTTCCTTGATCGCCTCATTCTGAACAGCCAACAACTTCTCCTTAAGACTGGACTGAATTGTCATGGACATTACTCGTACTCACTTCGGTTTCACCCTTTCCTTCCTACTCAACGCATCAGCTACTACATTCGCCTTACCTGGATGGTAGTGAATCTCACAGTCGTAATCACTGAACAATTCAATCCATCTTCTTTGGCGCATATTTAACTCTTTCTGGTCGAATATATGCTGAAGACTCTTATGATCTGTATAGATAACACTTTTCGTCCCATATAAGTAATGTCTCCAAATCTTAAAAGCAAAGACTACTGCACCCAACTCTAAATCATGCGTGGTATAGTTCTTCTCGTGAATCTTCAATTACCGCGATGCATGCGCAATTACCTTGCCTCTTTGCATGAGCACACATCTTAATCCTTGATTTGACGCATCACAATAGACTACAAAATCTTTTACTCCGTCAGGCAACAACAATATTGGTGCATTATACAAATTGTCCTTCAAAGTCTGAAAGGCTTCCTCTTGCTCCATGCCCCACTCGTGCTTTTATTCTTCTGTGTCAGTGAAGTAAGGGGTTTAACAATCTTAGAAAAATTCGCGATGAAACATCGATAGTAACCAGCCAATCCTAGAAATGACTATATTTTTGACGGTGTCTTCGGAGCTTTCCAATTTTTCACTGCTTCAATCTTACTTGGGTCCATATGTATACCATTTCTATTTACCACATGTCCAAGAAAATTTTCTTCTTGTAGCCAAAATTCATATTTGGAAAACTTGGCAAACAACTTCTCCTTCCTCAATAGTTCCAACACTAACTTCAGATGAACCTCGTGATCCTCGTTAGACTTCGAGTAGATCAAAGATGTCATCAATAAACAGAATGAGAAACTTGTATAGATACCGCTTGCACAACCGATTCATCAAGTTTATAAAAACCATTGGTGCATTGGTTAACCACAAGAGATAACCGTAACAACCAAAACCCCAAACTCAAAGTGTCCCATACCGCGTTCTAAATGTGGTCCTTAGAATATCTGATTCGTGCACTCTCAGTTGATGATAACTAGATCGATGATATATCTTAGAGAAATAACGCGAACCTGGTAACTGGTTGAACAATTCGTCGATCTTGAGGAGAGGATAACATTTCTTAATAGTTAACTTATTCAATTCCCAATTGTCTTTGCACATTCAGAACGAATCATCTTTCTTCTCGACAAACAACACGGGTGCTCCCCACGAAGAGTGACTTGGTCGATTAAAACGTATATCAAATGAATTCAAAGGGTTACGAGTTATCTAATAAGTAACAAACGAATATCGAATCAAAGGCTATGAAACATATAAGGGATTTCACAGGTGCAAATAAATACGAATCAATGCCATGGGAATCCTTTAAAAGAAGAGATGGAATATCTTTACCCACAGGAAACGCAGACGAAAGAATCAACAAAACGCAAAATGACAAAAGACTCACATATCGAGTTAACGATACGTATCAAGATTGATAAATGAGAAAGGTAGAATTCTTCTACCAATAATCGACTTTACTCGGAAGAACCAACTAAGTACTGTTTTTATAAAAATCATTTTAAAACAATAAAGAAAGTAGTTTTAAATAAAAAATCATTTTAAATATAAAAATTTTCTTAAATTTAATCTTTATAAAATTCATTTTAAACATGGTTGTCATAAAAATCCAGAGACAATTATTTAACGATGTATCGCATCTTACCATTATGAATTATTTTAAACTTACTCTTCATAATAAAAATAAAATCTATCAAGTATATAAAATAAAATAAAAATAGTTTCATATCTTATTTGTAAAAGTCATTTTTTTAAACATAGTCTTGACAGTCAACCGTTATCCCATCGTTTCATGAAATTCATTGTAAACATAGTTTTCATAAAAATAAAGAGACATTCACATAAGAGCGGTGTCATAGCGTATTCATAAAATCAATTTAAAATTTGTTTTCCCCAAACACCATCAAGATATACTTCAAAAAGATTTTCATAATTCGTCATCAATATAAAATATGTAACTCAAACAAAGAACATCGTAATACCCAATGGGATTGCAAAATACCGTAAAGACACTAACACAAATCTATGATTTGAAGTCGAAAGAGAGTACAAGGAACCATATAGTCAGAATAAAAGTCAAACAAACACATACCAAAGAAATTCATGCAAAGATATTACGAACCAAATGAAGAACGTAAAGACTCATCCGTAATAACGATCTAAAGAACAAAAATAGAGAAGCATCAGTACTAACATGTCACAAAATGTTACGAAAACCAAAGCATATATAAAGAAGGGAGTAAATATCCGTACTAACTTGTTACGAACAATACTTCTTAAAGGAAAAATCAGATATTCATATGATAAATCAATGCTAGGAAAGAACCAATGAAATGTACCAATAGCCAAAAGAAGCAAATCCAAACAACCAATATATATCAAGACGTTGGATGGGAACGATATAACATCCGTACAGACATGGTACGAACAGGAATGCTAAAATGAGGGTTAGATATCCGAACGAATAATCAAGCAAACAAACAACCCAATATTCATAATAATAGTAATAAGAGGTATCTGTTATATGTCATGTTTGCATAGTAGATATCATACGAAAGCTTAAGAATGTAAGAAGGGGAGCTAGAGAGTATTTTTCATCATTTTCAAAGTTTTCATTCCAAAAGGGAAAAATTAGAAGGAGAAGTGATTACAACAAATGTTAAACTTGTATAAATACCCCCTCCTTGATGGGTATTTATACTTATTGCTTATTCTATTTTTCTAACTTTAGTCAATCCTTGGTCAACTTTACTTAACTTTGACCAAGATAGACTTTATTACATCATAATTACTAATAAAACAATAAAACTAATCAAAACTATGTATAGACCAATTCTTATAATAATAAACACTTTTCTTGAACCTAGCAATTCCCCCCTAAGGATTGATTATTACAGACGCTTCATCATCAGTAGAATTGTCTTCCATTCATAAAATATTCCCATCTCCTCATTTTCTTTCGATGCCTTAGACGCTTAGTAATTTCTCTTTCGAATGCTTTCATTATATCTCGATCTAATTCACCAAACAGAGGTTCTTTCTTCCAAGGTTCAGATTGGAAGATCTTGAGCTTTACCTTTTTCAAAACCTTTTCCAGTGTAGCATCACAGAACTTCACAATCTCTGTCAAGTACTTGACCCGTTTCTCATCTTTGCTATTCAGATAAATCAAATCTGTAGATGGCTTGTCAACTATAGAATACGGCTCATGTTCTTCAATTCCTGGAAATGTCAATGTTAGTGCAGTTAAGTTGTCCTTGATTTGGTAACTCTCGACTCCTAGTTGGAAATCATGAACTCTCTCCTAGATAACACGACTTCTGATGAATGTTATCAACGAATTCATCAGCTTGACTTTACGAAAATTAACCTTCTTGTTCCGACAAAGATAATACAAGTCTTTAATATCGTTTTTGTTCAGATACTTGAAGTCAGCTTTAGAAAAACTATCCGGCTTGTTATTCTCTCTCATCACAATTATTTGCTCCATATAATCCAAACCATGTGGTTGATCAGTAGTGATTCTGACAACCTCTGTGATCCTGTGATTAGGATAATAGTCTTCTGGATTATCTTTGATTTTGCTTGTTGATGTGTAAAGTTTTATACACGTAAAGTATATATAAAATATAATACTTTAAAAGAGTAATTAAGAAAATTACCAAGTTATCTTTGATAAAATTCACTCTTAAAAATATATATAATATAATATATAATACGTATATTAAACCGGGTAAGTATGATCACCCGGGTCGTTATCCCCAATGACTAGTGAAATTGAATCCTCGTTTAGGTTCGGATCCTGATTTGAATAAGCAAATGGATGATTTGATAATCTAAGGCAACAATTAAAATTGACATTTAAAAACAATTTGAACAATTAAACAAATACGGAAATCAAATAAAACGCGACTATTAAGCAAATAGACTAAATTTTAACCCTAAAAATGCGAACTAATTTTATAAACCTAAGATAGGACAAAAGAAAATTTTAGGAAAAAGAAAAAACATTTTTTTTGATTATTTTTGAATTTAATATTAATTAAAAACTATTTAATTCTAATTAAATCCTAAAAATAAAAAATTGAAAATATTTGAAATTATATTTTTCCTAAGTAAATATCATTTTTTCACTTTCTGATATTTTTCTTTTCGTCTTTTAAAATATTTAGAGTAGATAGGTTGAAAGGAGATCACGTGGGACAAAAGATATCTTATCTCATTTTTGTTATCTCATTTTTTTTCTTTTCTTTTTTGTTTATTGTTTTCTTTTGTAGGAATCAGTAGGTAGTTTTGGTACACAGGGGTGGGGTTTGTTGTTTTTTTAATTTTTTGTTTTTAGTTATTGATGGGATCGTAGTATGGAGATTGGTTATTTCGGATTATAGCTTATTTGTTCAAGTATTAGCTTATTGGTTCAGATTTTGGTTTTGTTTTCAGATTTGAAAGTAGTTTTAGATTGAGTTGCTTTTTTTTATGATTCTCGAGTGTGCTTGGATGGGTTTCAAAGCTTATAGGGTGGGTCTCGTCTCACATTTTTTACACTTTTCGTCTCATTTGGTATCTCTAATCCTTTTATCTCTTTAGTTTTAGAATGTTAATCGTTTATTGCCATGTTTAGATTTATAATGCTTATTATTGTTGTTAGTTTAGTTTTTAGTATGAGCGAGTATTTTATAGTACTTGTTAAGTGAATTATGATTTGCCAGTTAAGTGTGAAATTAAAAATGGATTTTTGATTAATAATTGTTATGGTTATTTAGATTTCTTATTTGAATATTCGAAGGGCAAAAGCCAGAGAAATAGTCAAAAATCAAATCTAGTAATTATTACCTTTATAAGAAATCATTTTTCAAAATTAAACAACGTTGTGAGAAAATAATATTTTTACGGGTACTAATTCATCATTAAAACCAATTTTTTTATACTTAACGAACATTTTACTTCACTTGACAAGCATATTCGTCTTATATATCTTTTTAGATCATTTTCGTTAATTTAATATTTAGTGTATATTAGCTCATTTTTATATTATTAGTATTATTAAAACAAAATCAAAAAGAAAATCAAGCATCCAATAAGAAACATAAACGTAATTCTCAATTCACATTTTCTCGATGGGATCGAATCCGGAAGATTTAATTATTACTTCTTTCTGAAAGTGATTCTTATTTCTAACAGGATACTTAATATTATATACATACGGCTAGCACATAGTTATACGAATATCAAAATGGCACCGCTGCCGGGGAGAGTTGTACGTTTTTTATGTTTTGTTTCGAAGTTGATGCCTTGAAGATCATTTCTCTTTTGAAAGTTTAATTTCACACTTATAAAAAATATAAAAATCCTAAAAAAATATTTTCTATATCTATTTTATTTTCTTCTATATAAATTTTTTAAAAAATACCAAAAATAATTTTATTTTATTTTATTATCTTTACAAAAATCCAAAAATATTTTCTAATTCTATTTTTATTTTTCTTTAAAGTATTATTAGAAAATATAATAAAATAAAAAAATAATAAAAATAAAAATTCTCCGTTATCCTCTCTAGCGTTTTTAATTCTTTTTTTTTCTCTTTCTTATATTTTAATTCTTCACGATGTTCTTTTCCCGTCACCTTACACCCTGCGGGGGTATGACATCCACACCCAAGCCAACTATTCAATAAACCCGTACCCTTCTCTTGGAGAGTCATACACCCTTCATTTCCAATTTAATGATTCTTCGCCTGAGTATGAGACTTATGGTTTTTGATATTGGTAGAGAAAGAGTTAATGCAGTACACTACTCATTCTGATTATTCTCTTCCGGATTATGAAGCTTTCTATATTAAAGACGATCATATTAAAGAGAAGAGTAATGGCAGTACCACTTCTCATTCTGGTCTTTCTCTTCTTGAATATGAATCATTTCATTTTGATCTTTCGATTGATCTGCTTCCTCCTGCGATAGGTGTGATTATCACTTGAGGGAGTTCGCAGATGACTCGCTCACACTTATTTCCACGGAGTTATGCATCATTGTTACTTTGATCTTGAGGAAAATTAGTAGTCTGGACCCTCGTGAGTCAACTCCAGTTATTGGTGAGTCTACCCTACTAGTCACGCCACTTCTCGATTCTAAGGAAATTTCCTTAAAGGAAGTGGAAAGATTTGATCCTTTTTTTCCCTAACACAGTCGGGTGAGAAGAGAGGGTGATGAAGGACCTCTTCTTTTATTTCTTCATCATATGCCATCACCCCGTCCGCCTGCATACTCACTAAAGAGGTGATGTATTGTCTATTACCATCTCCCTTATATCGGGTGATGGATTTGACTCATAGACCTTAAATGAAATAACACTAGAGTCAGCTAGAGCCTCGAACAAAAACAAGCGCTCTCGGAGGCAACCCGTGTTCTCTTTCTCGTTCTATCTTTCTTAGTAGTAATAATATATTAGTTTAGTATTAGTATTAGTAATGAATAAGTGTGGGGAGTGCTTCTCTCCATGTTGTGTTTCGTGGTTATCTGTTTTTGCTTGCAGGATTCTCTTTGATCTTGAAGACCTTTGTGCTTGTTTTCAATCCTGCAATCACGCGGTCTCTGATCATCTTCATGTTTATATCCTGGGAATCCTTAACCCTGATCATATATATAAATATATATATCTGATTGTGTTTCCCTTTTCACACTTGGAATTTTTTGCATTTTCCTTTTTCGTTCCTAAGTATGGGGGTAAAACCCGACATTTTGAACATTGAGGCTAATGTTCCATTCTAAGTGTGGCGGGGGGGGGGGGGGGATTTATATCGAAATGTGATCATACCTGTGCCTATATGTATTCCCACGCAACCCCGTTTTGACCAAAAATTTAAAATTTTATTGTTCTATTCGTAAAAAAAAACTGAAAAAAATAAATAAATTAAATGATGAAAATATAAAAATATATAAATAAGTAGGCCCGTAGAATTAGGTAGCTTTTGACTTGACCGAGTTTTAAACTCTAACTTTCCCCTTAGCTTTCGAGACTAAGCGTTTGCTTAACTTTAAAATTTTGCAAATAACAAAAAATGATAGAGTTAAATATAAGTTAGATGCTAAGCGTAGAGTAGTTGGATCTCTTTAGAGCTCATAGAGGTTAATTGTGGCTTTTTGCTCCCACCAGTAAAATAAACATTATATAATTGTTGAATAAATAAAGTTGCTTTAGTTTTTTGCGATTCTTAGTTTAGATCACTTCGTAGAGATTCCTTCTGGTGAAAGTAAAGTAACATATTAGAGGTTTTGTCCGTGTTGTGGGAAATAGACTCTGGACATGGTCGGCTTCGTCATACCGTGTGGGAGTTGTTAAAAAGACCACAGGACTTGAAATTTGGCTAAAATAATAAGTTATGTAATAAACGAAAGCCGAAATAGGAACACAACCTCTGCCGGACTCACATCGATGTGGTAGTCGTTCTAAATCAGGGTGGAGATAATAATAATAATAAAAATTGTGGGCTGATAAAAGTTTACTGTCTCTTGCCGGCTCACAACCGATGTGGCAGTCTTCTAAATAAGGCACATAGTAATAATTCGAGACTGATAAAAGTTTGCTGCATCTTGCCGACTCACAACCGATGTTGCAGCCTTCTAAAAGGTGAGGATCCGAGGTCGAATTAAGATTCTGGCACCATGGTCGGCTCGTATACCAATGTGGCAGTTGTTTAAAGGACCGAGGTTTAATAAGGTTGCAATAATAATAATAATAAAGCCAAATTTTGACTCTGGGGTTATCTAAATAAAGCCTCCGTCTCTGGACTCGTAGTTAAGTTGTTTCGGATGAAATAAAAAGGATAACCCCTAAATCATATGAAACTAGAACCTTATGTGGACATTATTCTTCTCCATTATCGTCTCTTTAGGAAAGGATTTCAAACTAATTATGGTCTAAACCGGGTTTACTTTATATGAATAAAGACTTAAATAATTTATCACCAATAATAAAAAAATGATAATAAAACACATAGAGGATTTAGGAATAATGGGAGTGAAAAGTTAAAGTTTTTACTTACACAATTAGCATTTATGAGTAATGTTATCATCTAATTTTATATTTGACTGTGATTTCGTTTTAAGCTTAGTTTGGGGATTGTGAAAAGTCAAGGATGACGAACTCCCGTTCTTAATGTTTTTTAAATAATTTTATTTTATTTTAATTTTAATTTTTATCAATTATTGAATAAAGTGGTTAAAACGAGGGCGCTTTCGAAATAAATAATTTTTGAACCTTTTAATAGACCTTTTATGTTCTTGTTTGATGTGAGAGGTCATAAGTTGACGGGGGATTAAATTATTTATTTCCGGGCGTGTTTTATAAACATTGCGTGTGAGACCAGCAAGCCAATGGCTTAGTGTGGGGGAATCTGATGTGTGCTTAAACACACATCATTTATAACCAGAAAACACTATTAATTGGACTAAAAATACTAAAATATGGATAAATATCTTGCAAATATGTTTGTTTGTGTTTTTATGTCCTGCATGTACAAGGGATTGAAAATAAAGCAAAAACGGTGTCTTTCGGCCAAGATTCAACGACGTTTACGCGTTTTTCGAGATCAAGACGAAGTCGTTAATATTTCCCGAGCAATGCCATTGGAAAGAGCACGGAAATTCGAGTCCGACGGTGCCTTCATCTTTTATTGGGCCGGCCCGACACCATTTATATGGGTCAGACCGACCCATATTTATATAAAGTTAAACAACCCAACATGTAGCTTATCAAAACAGGCCCAACTCCTTGATACTCGGCCCAATTCAGAAAACAAACCGGCCCATCAATCGAATGAAAAAAAAGCCCAAGCGAGGAGGCCTACACTCCTGCTTATAATGGACGCAATATTCAGACGAGAGGAGATCTTGTTTTCATTCATATCATTTTTGCACTTTCTGATATTTTTTTTCGTCTTTTAAAATATTTAGAGTAGATAGGTTGAAAGGAGATCACGTGGGACAAAAGATATCTTATCTCATTTTTTGGTATCTCATTTTTTTTCTTTTCTTTTTCGTTTATTGTTTTCTTTGGTAGGAATCAGTAGGTAGTTTTGGTACGAGTTGTAATTTCAGTTTTTAGCTTATTGTGGATCGTAGTATGGTGATTGGTTATTTCGGATTATAGCTTATATGCTTAAGTATTAGCTTATTGGTTCGGATTTTGGTTTGTTTTCAGATTTGAAAGTAGTATTTAGATCGGGCGTAGGCTTATTGTATGATTTCCGTGTGATGCTTTGGATGGGCGGTTCAAAGCTTATTGGGGTCGGGTCCTGTCTCACAACTTCTTTACACTTTTCGTCTCATTTGGTATCTCTAATCCTTTTATCTCTTTAGTTTTAGAATGTTAATCGTTTATTGCCATGTTTAGATTTATAATGCTTATTATTGTTGTTAGTTTAGTTTTTAGTATGAGCGAGTAGTTTTATAGTACTTGTTAAGCGAATTGTGATTTGCGTTAAGTGTGAAATTAAAATTGGATTTCTGATTAATAATTGTTATGATTATTTAGATTTTTTATTTGAATATTTCGAAAGGCAAAAGCCAGAGAAATAGTCAAAAAATCAAATCTAGTAAAATTATTACCTTTATAAGATATCATTTTCAAAATAAACCAACGTTGTGAGAAAATAATTTTTTTACGGGTACTAATTCATCATTAAAACCAATTTTTTTATACTTAACGAACATTTCACTTCACTTGACAAGCATATTCGTCTTATATATCTTTTTAGATCATTTTCGTTAGTTTAATATTTAGTTTATATTAGCTCATTTTTATATTATTAGTATTATTAAAACAAAATCAAAAAGAAAATCAAGCATCCAATAGACCACATAACGTAATTCTCAATTCATTTCGTTGGGGATACGACTCCGGAAGTTTAATTTTATTAACTTTTTTCGAAAGTGATTCTTATTTCTAACGGGATACTTAATATTATATACATACGACTAGCACGTAGTTATACAAATATCAAAATTAATATCTACGGTCTCACTAGCCAAGCTTCCTAACTTAACTTTCCTCAATATGCTCACCTGACAATATGCTTAAATCGGTTAATAAATATGTTGGGTACGAGTCATAGGTTTTAGACACACAATTTATAACTCGTTTTCACTATGTTTAACAAACAAGGTAGGAATAATGAACTAATCATGACCTATGCCTGCAATGCAACAAATCAAATCAACACATTTCACACACTGGGTAGGCAGTTACCCATCCGATCCCAGGGTACATAAACCAACACTGAGTAGGCGTACTCATCCGATTACAAATTGATGCCATAAGTATCATTGAGTAGGCGTACTCATCCGATCCTAGTCAATATCATAAATCACACTAAGTATGCGTACTCATCCGATCCCAATCAATACCAACATGTAACACATAGTCATATAATAGTCATGTAATGTCTATACGCAATTAAAACACATAATCATAGCATTGAAACATTTCAAACAGTTTGCTTCATTTCATCCCATATAAAAAAACAGAAAAATATGACTATGATACTCACATGATGAACATCTACTGTCATAAATTCCACGCAATCAACTTAAACACAATTAAAACGTGTTACACCGGATTAGGTTAAACGCCCCAAATCGATGTAAAATCAATTCGATGGACTCTATGACCATATTATGCTTATATACTCCTTTACTAAACTTTCCATACTTACTTATCCTAATGCTCTTAAATCCCTTTATTCGAGGTCTTCTAGCTTTTCGCAGAAATTTTGTGTCACTTCATGGCCACAAATAAAATACTAAATCATCGAATTAAAAATATTCTCTACTTTCATGTCCTACCTTCCAATGGGTTACGAACTACAGTGATTTTTTTAGATAACATAAATTGAGGTCTAACTATTTTATTAAAATTCAATATCACAAAGTGGTCCAGAATTTAACCTGATTCAACTATCAAAACGTTTAGCTTGATTCAGACCATTTAAACATTTAGAAAATTCTAAAAAAAATTCTGTTTAATTCATAAAACATCATGAACTTGCTACGTAGCAATCCTACCAATTAAAAATGATTGCTTTGATTTGGTTTTTGACCTCACAACACAACCCAGAATCTGCCAATAAAAACTCAGATTTGACCATGAATCTAGTGTAACTTATTTTGACAGACATCCACTCAATTTTAATCCTGAAACAACGGGGTTAGAAAGTAGATCTCTCTCTAATATTTTAGGCTTAAGAAAATTAATATAAGCTATCCGTATGTCGAGTTTGAGTTTTACAAAGATGACTTAAAAATCTGGTCCAATTTCTAATTCCGAATTTAACAACAACTAAACCAAACCAAACGCATCCAAACAATATTAATTACATCCTAATTGATTATTAATGATCATCTTAGCATGTTTACTGAATTTTAATGAAACCCTAATTCCACCAATTAATGTTACTAATATAAGAAGAATTAAACAAGAACGGGATTGAAGATATACCCTAAACGTTAACCGGATTTACACTTTAATCAAACACACTTGATTCTGATCAAAAAATATATTTTTTCTACTCTTCTTGGGGGATTCCGCCGATCAAAAGGACAAAGGGAGTTGACCAAATTTTGTATTTAGAGCTAAACTAATTTCCTAAATCCTTATCTAATACTTAATTTGTTTTTTACTTAAAACTCTTTTTTTCCTTTTTTCTCTCTACAACCCGGCCCATATTTAATATATATACTATATTATTTATATTATTATTATTATAATATTATTATATATATTATATATGATGAGGTTATTGTGAAAAGTTACAAATGGTAAAAAGTTTAGGAAAGATTTTTAGCCATTAAATGTGAGGTATTAATGAGATTAAATTGAGGTATTAATTACATATTTGACACATAACGACTTGTAACTAACATATTAGCGATGTTGACACACTATTAATACGCTATTATTGACACACATGAATTTTTTAGCTAACAATGTTGACACACTTGCACATAATTTCTTGTAACTGACACACAATTGACATATTTTCACATGATATTAATGACACATAAATGAATTCTCTACACTTTTTATCCTTTTTAACAATATTCATTTCTATTTAAACCAACTCTCTCTCTCTCCTCTCTATTTATATTATATATATATCTATATATATATATATATATTATATATATATATATATATATATAATATAAATTCATTATATAAATGTATATTTACCCTTAGTTTTTATTTTTTTATAAAAAACCCTTATTTATTTAGTAAACCTTTTAAATATAAAAATAGTTTTAAACCATACCATATTTATAAAAATTTCATTTTATAAATTACTGTTCCTAATTTTAGAAAGGTCTAATGTGCTTACTAATATATAACTAGACTAAATTTATTCCGAAGATACACTATATTCTCTTTACGCTCACACTACAATTATTCATCGAATAACACGATAACGCATACAATCATGCTATCATTTTCATAGTCACAAAATGTGAACGAAATAAAATAGCCAACTAAACTACACAATAATCATAATGTGAGCATGAACACACATCACGAATTGTTATTCAATACGCATTTAAGATCAAATTAGCTACATCAATTATAACACAAATAAAATACTTTAGTAACTCTAAAGGTTGATTACTGCTCAAGTCACGGTTGTTGTTGGGATTAGAAGCTTCTTGATACTGTTTGAAGTTACTGCTGCTCAGTTAATGCTGCTAGGCATAAACTTACTACTGCTGTCGAAAGTTAATGCTGTTAGGCATAACTTACAACTGCTGGTGAACGTTAATGCTGTTGAGGGTATTTTCATAAATACTTCGATTAAGGGTTTCAATCACTCATTTAATCGATTTCATTCAATCATATACTCTCTAATCATAAACCCTAACTCAATTTCATCATTCATCATCAAAACCCAACACAATGACGACCCTACAGTTTGCTGATACTCACAATTTGGTCGTGTTTTTGGCTAAACCCGCTGAAAGTAAAGGATTTGAGCAGATAGTGGATTTTCTTAATGCATACACTATCAGTATGCACTACCAGTTAATCCTACGATCTATTACTTCAGTATTGAACAATTAAGGGTACTATCAAAGTAAAAATTGTCAAGGAGAAGTCCAGTTACAAGCCTAGTGGATGGGAAGAAAGGTACTTGTTACTGAAGCATCTGTTAGGCCATGGACCTTCAACTGAATGTGAGGAGGTACGGATTGCATGACAAATGCTACCATTTGAAGAAACTTTACAAGGATGGGGTATGAAAAACTTTCACAAAAGCTCTTACATTCTATAAGGCATTCTTTTCTCCTCAATGGAAATTCCTTATTCATACCATTTTGCAATGCCTAAGTGCTAAGACTACTGCATGGAATGAATTTAGTAGCACTATGGCTTCTGCAATTATCTGCCTAGCTATAAACTAAAAGTTCAACTTTTCAAAGTACTATTGAAGTCTGTGAAGAAATTGTATAATGCTGTAAATTCTTGATGTATCCAAGGTTTGTACAAGTCTTTTTGGATAACCAAACTTGACGGGGTCAAACGTCATACGAGGATTATGTTACACCCCTCTCACACTAAGAGATCTTGGAAATATGAAAGGATAGGAAAAGGTTTTTCAGGAAGGGAAACACCTTTGTTTCTAACAATGGTGGTGCAAAATCAAGCTGATATGGGTGAAGGTTCAGCAATACCCATTGATCCCCATCACACACCCACCATTATTCAACCATCAACATCTCAACCTCAAAGGAAACAAAGACCTAGGAAGCCAAAGAGAAAGGACACTGAGATACCTCAGTCTAGTGGTCCTACAACCAATGTTGCAGATGAGGCTGTCAATGAGGAGATGACAGTTTGGAAAGGGCTGCCACTACTGCTACTAGCTTAGATGCAGGCAGGGACAATGTAATATAGGGATAAGGACCCAATCCAAGGCAACACCTAATGAACGAAGTTCCTTAGGAACTAGTTTAGGTGGTGGTCCCAAATGCTAAGAAACCATGGGGGATACAATTGCTCAGACAAACTAGGTCTGAGAATGTATCTAAACTTTCTAATGATCCACTGCTCGCAAGAGGTAACATACTTCGAAGTGGTGAGGATAGATTGAAACTTTAGAAATTGATGGAATTATGTACCAACTTGCAAAATAGTGTTATTGACCTAGAGAACACAAAGAAACATCCGAGTGATACTTTTAGTATTCACAATGAAGATGGAAATCCTGCTTAAGTCAACATCAAACAAGCTCTCGGTAGGTGACTTGCGAGATTCTATATGAATCAAACTTGTGACAACTGGATATCGATTTGGTCCAGTAAATGAATTGACGGTTGATGAAATTTGATAAAAACATGACACGTCGATTGATTTTCAAATCAATTTTCTCGTTTATCACTAACGTAAACCTGTAGGTCAAACGGTGGTAACGGAAACCTCAATCCCATTCAAATGCTCAATCTACGAAGACATACTATCTAGAAAGCTCAAGATTTAAAGACAAAGACTTCCGCTAACTCTGATTTAAAGCTTTCAAGATAATGCAAAAGTATGAGCATGTTGGTCAAAGACACAAGATCGCAAGATGGCATAGACGATAAAGACAATGACAAAGGCTCAAAGTCTAGACCGCAAAGCATGAAGGAACAAGTTTACAACAAAGAACAAAGAGAAAGACCAAGACCACATGAGCTTAACGACAAAAGCAATCTCATTATCTCATGAAGGAGTGTCATCATTGAACTCACTTCGGGGGAGATTGTTAGCCTCAAAATATTGAGTCGAACATGAAGTTCGTTCATTATGTATTTAAGTCTCGGTCAATTAATTAGTTAATGTTGTAATAGAATATTATCGGGAATCGGGCTCGATAGTTAAACTAATTTTGTATATGTTTCGGGTTTAATCCCAAGCAAAACCTGAGCCCGTGTCCTAGTTAAATATCCCTCGCGTCACATTAAATGTGTAGGGGTATATATATAGATATTTTCTAAAAGAAAATATCTCTCAAAAATATCTTTTCATAATTTCTAAACAATATCTTTTCTCTTTTTCTTTCATCTCTCTCTCTTCTTTCTCTCTCTAAACCATTATCTTTTTTTTCTAGTTTCTTGGTTTGATCCGTGTTGTGTGATATGAAGTGAAAGTGTAGATCGGGATCCGACATTTGGTATCAAGAGCCTCGGGTGGGTTTAGTGATTTGTTTGTGGTAATTTTTTTAAGCTTATTATTCGGCATATTTGTTTTTTGTTTTGATTTGGCTTATTTTGTTTGTAACACTTAAAAGGTAATCAGGGGTGCGTTTTGTTTTTGTTATTTTTTCTTTCTTTCTTCACTTTGTAGCTTCTTCATTGTATCTTCAAGCTTAGTTGTTTTCTTTGAATTTTTTTACACGGAATTTTTTTTAGCTTATTAAGGATAATTTGTAAAGCTTATACAAGCTTATCTTAGTTGAGCTTATATCATCCTTGTGGCTAGCTTATTCGTGGTAACGGCTTGAAACAAACGAGTTTTTTGTTGTCTCAACCGAACGAGTGCATTCTTTTGGAGCCGAACGAGTGAAAACACTAGAACCGAACGAGCTACAATAACAAAGATCACCGAACGAGTAACATTTCAAAAATCACCGAACGAGTGGAAAACTTAAGAGCCGAACGAGTTGATTCTTCATCCACCGAATGAGTTCATTTTCTTGTTGAGCCGATCGAGTGACTTTCATCAAGGACCGAACTAGTAACTTTTTGACTTGCACCGAACGAGTAACATTTCAAGGACCGAACGAGTTAGACACGACTAGAACCGAACGAGTAACATTTCAAGGACCGAACGAGTTAGACACGACTAGAACCGAACGAGTATCACAAGAAGGACCGATCGAATCATTTTTTTGTTGGACCGAACGAGTAATTTTTGGTTTTCGGTTTCGAGTATCGGTTGACTACACGACTTATAACTTAGACCGTTATGTTCGTGATTTGTTTTCGATCAACGTGGTATATTTGGTCTTTACCGACGATAACCGTACGACTCCGCGAGATCAAATTCATATTCGGTGAATTTTTTATAAATCTTCAAACCAAGACGAAAGTGAAATGAAGGGAAATTTTGGTTATTAATTAACAAGTTTTGGCATTTGTCACATGCAGTCCCTCACTTGTTACTACAATTGCACCATTCATCCTTCCTTGAAAAGAAATCCTTCTAGTTGAAAATAACTTTTCACCGTTAGTCCCTATCGCTTCAAAACAGCCCGTTAGCCCTTTAAAGTGAATCGTTTGTGCACCGTTTGTCCTTATTTGAGTTTTGATCAACCGTTAATCATTTCAAGCTCAAAATTCGTGCACCGTTCATCGTTTTAGCTCACAAATCGTTAACAAAGGTTCAAGTTCTTCAACAACAACAACGATTTCACCAACAATAATTCTATTTTTACGGTTTTCTTAATTTAGTAAAATCCCGCGAAATACTCTTGTATTTTCTCGGTTTAGTCAAGACTTGTAAAATCCCGTAAAATAGTTTTCCACAACAACAACAATCACCCAATTATAACGTCAAACGTACCAAGCTCAATCGGTATGAGATCGATTTCAAAAAGATGGTTCAAAAAATTCAAAGTGCAACCTTTTAAAACAATGTTCGTACTAAGTATCCTTCCATCGGCTAACTCTACCTCTAACTGTATCTATATTAACCGATCGATATCAACCATGGAACTAAATCTAGTGTCCATAAAACTCCTATCGGAACCCGAATCAAATAAAATAGAAGCATAGCAGTTATTGAGTAAAAACGTACCCGTAACCACATTCGGACCTTGCGGCTCAGCATCCTTAATCGCATAAGCTTGGCCACGAGCTTCTCCAACTTCCTCTTGCTTGACCTTTTTTGGGTATTAGTTCCTCGTATGACCTTGCTCACCCACATTCATAACAAGTTCCAAATGGGCTGAGCGTTTGACACCCGTGGAAACATTCTTTTCCAAGCAGTACCGCATCCTTTGTGCTGCAAACTTTCCTCACTTGTGGCACTTGAGGTCGTACATTACCAACATATGGCGAGTAAAACAAGTTCACACTACATAAATGGATCCAGAAGACAACCTTTCCCTCATTCGAGTAGTAGTCATGAGCTCGCGCTAATCCCTTGCTTGTTTTGATCAATCTGCGAAGATTGGCGTGAGTTATCCTATGTGTTGCTCTACCACTAATTGAAAGTTCTCCCCACTTTCGCTTGTTTCCTCAAGAATCCTTTCATTCCTCTGCTTGCGTAACATTTGTTCATCAACTTATGTTGCCTACGCACAACTTCAATCAAATTGGAAAGGCTTAGAAGAAGTAACTGCACACCTTGATGTTTATACATACAACCCTCGGAATTAATCATCAATTTTTTACACTTTACTGTGCTCGACATTCTGGACACATCCAAAAAAGAGAAACAGACAAGGAAAAAAAAAAATAGAACCAACACAATTATCTAAAGCTAGACTCATTAACTAACTTTTGATTATCAAGCCACCATTAGTATACCTCCAGACCCTTCAGTATCCTGACACATTTTCCATTCTTTGCAGTTCTTCAACAAGACACAACACTCTGATGCGACATCAATCTTCTTCATCTCAGTCCACCCTATTTGGTTAGCAACATCAAGTCCTAAAATTGCGACTTTAGAGTTCCACCAAGTCAGTGCAGGTCCTCGCAATGTAACAGCAGCAAACTTAACTTTCTTATCTTCCGCACACTCGCTTATCCCAAAAGTCATCTCCGTTTTCTTAAACCATCTCCTAAGCTCAACAGCTCCTTCGGTACCACGAAAATTGTCAAGGTTACTGATTCGATCCAAATAGTCTATATATAAATATATTATATATAAGTAAATAACTCAAATTAGAATATAGTAAAGAGAGTATCCCGTTTTGGATGTAAAAATGCTTGATGACAACCAATATTTTATCCTCGGATGCGTAACCCGACAAGAGTGAATTTGAATATCCACAAAAGTGTTTTGATTGCTACTCGAATATCAAATAATTTTGAATTTTGATTTTCAAATTCTATAAAATGCAAAGGTCAAGCAAATTTAAGGTACGCTACTCAAAAAAGTCACATTCCGTATAAAACGATAACGGGAATTTTTTAAAAACGACTAAAACCAAAAATTAAATATTAGAACCCTAAAAATGTAAATTTAAACTTCTATCAGTCCTAATGCTTAAAATAATTTTCGAAAAAAGAATTAATTTTTTATTACACTTTATTTAATTTTTTATGAATTAAAAACTATTTTAATCTAGAAAATTAATTAAAAATACTAAACTAATTTATAAAAATCTGGAAAAATTACTAAAAGTACTTAAGACTAATACTAAGATAATGGTAAAAAGAAAATTCTAATAAGCTCTTGCAATAAGCTGCTAAACAGCTGAAAAAGCTTCTAAGCTTAAACTGAAAAACAACCCTTAAATACCAAGTGGCCCAGGGTCTAACAGAAAAGACCCAAAGGCGCAATGGTAAGAGTGTGTGCGTAAAGGAGATGTCACAGGTTCGAACCCTGTGACCTTTCTTTTTGATAAAACATTTTTTTATTTTCTTTAAACAGCTAACTATACGTGCCAATAAGCAGATTTGTAAAACAACTTTTTCTACAACTTACTAATAAGCTAGATTAAGCAAGCTTAAAACTGGCAGAATGACTAAATTCATTTATAAGACTTTTTAAGCTAAACTGTTATGATATTTAAGACTCAATAAGCAAATAAAAAGCTAATAAGCTGAGAACAACTAACTTCTATCCTAATAATTAATGATAGAAGAAAGTCCTCTCATCATTTTTAAGCTCAAAAGCTCCAGAATCTAAAAGAGAAATGGCTTACTCAAACATTTTAAACGGAAAATGGACCAAATTTAAAGAAAGGAGTAGGGAAGAAGGAAGGGATGAAAAGCGAAGAAAGCGGGTAGGGAGTAATAAATAGATAAGGGCACCGTCAATACAACAAAAATAAGCACTTAGAAATTAGGTAAGGACCAACCGCAGAAATGAGCTTAAATCCCAATGAACACATAAAATCTAGATTTAAGAAAATTGGTTTAGAAATAAGCTAGAAAAAAGGACTTGAAAAAGTGACAGATTAACTAATATCTTTTTGGCTTTTTTTGAAGTTTGAAAATGGCAATTTGCAGCCCTATTTTTAAGCTAGTAAAAGTTAATGTGAAAACTCAAAAAATAAAAACAGATCAAGCTTGATGTCTAATGAGCTTATTCTATCAATATCAAACCCTAAAACAAACTTAATCAAATCTAAAAATGCTATTGAAAACTGGCTTTTGGAACTTTGAAAATAAGACTTAAGAACTTAGACAGAATTTTGACTTAAAAACAACATGGCAATGACACACTAATACTAACTCATTCTACTGCATCTGGAACCAATAACAAGCATGAAAACAACACCTAAATGCCATAAATCAAGATCTAAGCTAATAAGCAAATATATCAAACTAAAATTCCACAGATTCAAACCATGCATATAATAAACCTTAAACTTGATTTGTGGACTTTAAAAACTAACTTTAGGACGAAAATTAAGGCTGGTTAAAATTTATTAAAAGGCCAAAGTGGCTTAGGCAGCACTAACAAGTGTTAGTGCTACTTGTGCCAAACACCCCCTTAAAATCTGGTTTTCCATTTTTAGGCTACAAAAGACTGAATTAAGCTAAGATTTGTAAAGACAGATATAGTATTAAGCAAATAAAGGTCAAATGAGCACAAACCAACAGGAAATAAGCACAAATAAGCTAACTAATAAGCAAATAGTAATTAAGCTAAAATTAAATAAAAATGAGAAATTAGAACTAGTACCTTGATCCTAGCCAAACAAGGATCTAATTATGCTCTTTAGAGTTTATCTACAAGCTCAAACTTATCAGAGATAAGCTGGTATTGTCCATAAGCCCATCCATTTTTGGCTTATCATCTAAATTAAAAGCTGAGGTATTTTAGGGGGGATTAAAGTGAATATCTAAACTCAGTTAAGCTTGTGAGGGCTTAACTGAATGAAAGCAAGCTTTTGAAGTAATGAAGAGCTTTTAGAAGCTTATTAGGAGATTATGAACTTATTTAAACCATAATTGCATTAAGGAAAAACTTGAATTAGAACACGAAATTAAATCAACCTGAATTTTATTGATAACAAAATGGTTACAATGCTTGGAAAAGAAAGTTACAAGAAAATTAAGCTGAAAACAACTAGAATCAACTAAATTACGAAAAAGCTTAAGCTAAAAACCTACATATCTCATTTGTATGATCCAAGCCTTTATTTATAGAGGGTAAGGGAACCTTCTAGGCCAAGGAGGAGCGTCCTATTCTTCCAACTCGACCCTCTAATCATAACCGCCTCATAATCATCATCTTTTGAGCCGTTGGATCCTTTACACGCACCATTAGCTAATCAAACTGCTGGGGATTGCCAGCGTGGCTATAGAGGGTGTCAAAGGGTGTCAGGGATAAGGCTTCTAGAAGTACTCGTGAGTGTGGACAGCGTGTGGGTGAAAATGATGGATTTACCCTGTGTTATTTGGGAGGGAGGGAAAAATGGAAATGATATACAGTAATTACTTTGACCCTGGCCTTTGACTTTTGAATACGGGTTATAAGAGAAGTGGGGGTGGGCTTAGATTTTGGACTTGGGCCATGGATTAGGTTTAAGTGGATTGGATTTATAAGGTGATTGTAGGGCTTTTAAAATTAGGCTTAAGAACTAATGGGCTGACCCGACCCTTTTAAATGGGTACGGGTTGGCCCATTAAGGCTGTATACGCCTTCGGCTTCGGTATCTTGCTCTTTTCCAGTCTCATGCTCGGTTTTGTCGGCTTTGGCCTTATTTTTGTCTTTTTGTCGATATTCGATACTTGCACAGTACATAACGCAAAACAAGCATATATATATAGCATTTATGATCTGTTTTTGGTCTTTTAGGGTAATTTTATTAGGTAAAAGATATGTGTAATTAAGTACATACCAAAATCCCCCATACTAAACTATTTCCGTGTCCTCACGCAATGTCATAAACACACACTTAGAAAACCAAAAATTTCAATCCCCTTAAACTAATTACCTCGAAAAGTAGCTAAGTGTTCATCTAAGGGGATTAAGAAATCATTAGTTTTGAAAAGCCCCCATGTTTAACCATTTTTATGCATTTATTCTTATCATTCATATCATGACTTTAAGGATCACGGAACAAGAAACACTTAAAAGGATAAATTTATCGTCCTCGATTTTTCACCCGCCTCAAACCAAGCTTAAAAACGAAATCATTGTTTAATACAAGTTAAGATGCTAACACTACTCATAAAAGCTAATTGTGTAAACGCAGCTACTTTTCGCTCCCTTATTCCTAAATCCTCTAAAGATTTTATTATTATTCTTTGTGACAAATAAATTAAATCCTTATTCAAATAAAGTAAACCTGGTTTAGACCATAATTAGTTTGAAATCCTTTCCTAAAGAGACGATATGGTGAGAATAAGGTCCACATTAAGGTTCTAACTTCGCAGGATTTAGGGGTTATCCTTTTTATTTCATCCGAAACAACTCAACTACGAGTCCAGAGATGGAGGCTTTATTTAGATAACCTCGGAGTCGAAATTTGGCTTTATTCTTATTATTATTGCAACATTATTAGACCTTAGTCCTTTAAATAATTTCCACATCGGTATGCGAGCCGACCATGGTCCAGGAGTCTTATTTCGACCTCGGTGATCCTTGACCTTTTTGAAGGCTGCAACATCAGTTGTAAGCCGGCAAGATGCAGTAAACTTTTATTAGTCTCGGATTATTATTCTTACTATAGGCCTTCTTTTGAAGACTGCCACATCGGTTGTGAGCTGGCAAGAGGCAGTAAACTTGTATCAGACCACAGTTTTTATTAATATTACCTACACCCTTTAAACGACTACCACATCGGTTGTGAGCCAGCAAGAGGTAGTGGTCTTATTTCGGCTTCGGTTTATTACATAACTATTTTTATTATAGCCGAATTTTGAGTCTTGTGGTCTTTTAACTACCTAGACAACGGTAGTGAGCCGTCAGGAATCGGTAGCCTATTTCCCGACAACACTGACAAAACCTCGATGTGTACCTTACTTTCACCAGAAGGAATCTCTACGAAGGGATTTAAACTAAGAATCGCAAAAACCAAAGCAACTTTATTTATTCAACAATTATATAATGTTTATTAAGCTGATGGGAGCAAAAAGCCACAATTAACCTCTATGAGCCTTAAAGAGTTCCAACTACTCCACGCTTAGCATCTAACTTATATTAAACTCTATCATTTCTCGTTCTTCACAAATTTAAAATCTTTACTAAAAAGATCCGCGAATGCATAGTCTAAATAAAACAAGCTTTGCAAATTTAAAGTATACCATGGAAACTTGCAAACTGTTGGCTCTTTTCAAGCTAGAATTCGCGTTTTAAAGCTTCTTGTATAAAAGACTAGCAAAAGCTTAAATTTATATATGTTAAGGGGTAAGCTAGAGCGCAACATGCTCGATCAAGTCAAAATTTATTGCTTAAAAAGATAAAACTACGTGTCAAAACACTTATTATATTTTTGAAATTTTTTAATTTTGGCATAAAATCACATATTTTTTGTGGCAAGACGGGGTTACATGAAGACAAGGCAAATGCAAGTAAGATCGAATCGAAAGATCCCCCCATACTAGAACTACACATTGTCCTCAATGTAAGACTGTCACCTCCATACTAATTTCAAGGCATAATCCAAATATTAAAGGGCCTCTACGCAAATCTAAAGCCGTTTATTAATTATGCTAATAGATAAACGTTAATCAATAAGATCTAGGATATCGGATTCCCATAAATAATCATGCTAAGGATTGAAGATCGAGTAGATGATGGACAAAACCACGAGCACGAGAGTCTTCAAAATCCGGGCAATCCTGGACATAAAACATGAAACACGAGAAAGGAAGAGGCGAGCCTCCTCACATCATACTTATTCATAATTATTATACTAATATACTACTACTAGGGATAAGCATGGGTTGCCACCCACGAAGCGCTTGTTTTTGTTAATCGAGTCACGAGCCTGACTCGACCCCGAATTTAGTGTTCCATGGGGAAAGTTTGGAGATCTAGGACAACCATCGGTGGTATGTCCCCTCCAAAATAATGCTTTCTGTCAGTTTGAGATAACTCGACGGTACCATAAGGGAAAACTTGAGCAATGGTGAATGGTCCGGTCCAACGGGTTTTGAGCTTGCCCAAGAAAATCTTTAATCGAGAATTGAAGAGAAGAACTCGATCACCAACGTTAAAAACGCGGTTTTTAATCTTGGAGTCATGAATCTTCTTCGTTTTCTCTTTGTAGATTAAAGAGTTCTCATAAGCTTGATCCCAGAGTTCATTTAATTCATTCATTTGAACTTTCAGGTGATCACCCACGGTCTTTAGGTCAAAATGGTGGGCAATCGTGTAAGGGGGACCAATGAGCATGTGGGGGTGGCGTAATGGGGGAGATTGAGGGGGGGTGTTGGGGGGGGGGGGATAACAAGCCTTTCCGTACACGAGCTTATAAGGAGTGCACCCGATGGGTGTCTTGAATGCGGTACGGAAGGCCCACAATGCATCATCTAACTTATCGGATCATGAAGCTTGATTTTCACCTACGGTCCTTTCTAAGATACGTTTCAAACCACGATTTGAAACCTCCACTTGTCCACTCATTTGTGGATGATACGCGGTAGAAAGACGGTGGGTAACTCCATACTTAAGCATGACTTTTGCGAATTGGTCATTGCAAAAAAATGAGTACCAGCGATCCCTAATTTTATAGCACGAGGTGTTCCCAAATCAGGCAAAAAGAAATTTTCAAGAATTACAACAACTTAGGCATTGTTAGTGGGGAGCCTTATTGCTTCAACCCATTTAGCAAGTAAGCCAACGCCACGGAGAATGTACTTGCGTTCCTCGACAAGACGGGAAAGGACCCCTAAAATTGATTGCCGCCACACGTCCAAGATCTCATGCAAGACTGTGAAATTCAATTTATAGGAGGTCAATTCACTTTTTGTTAAAAAATTAGCCCTTAGCCGATGACCAGATTACACATGACTTCAACCATGTCATGGGCATCGCGGAAAAGTGATCGGCCACTAGAAACCAGAATCGAAGACTTTCTTGAGCGCTGTTAATTCGCACCCATGAGTTCGCCCCTATGGGTCTATTATGGCAAGCCGTGAGGATATCAACAGCTTCTTGGCCGTGAACACATCGTCTAATCACTTAATCCGCAAAAATCTTAAACAAGTAGGGGTCGTCACAAAAATAATGCTTAACGTCCTTAAAGAATTTCTTCTTTTGTTGGGACGACATCCCTTTTACTACAAAATTTCTCGCATGGTAATTTTCAATGTCGGCAAACCATGGGGTACTAGAATCACCATGAAAAGATATCATTACGAGGGTCTCGAGAGGAAATGTTTCATTGATTTCCTTTTTCTCGAGATCACCTTGATGAGGGTTCTCTAATCTAGACAAATGACCGGCCGCGAGATTCTCCGCTCCTTTTTTATCACGAATAATGACATCAAATTCTTGGAGTAGGAGAATCCACTGGAGCAATCTCGGCTTAGCATCTTGCTTAGCAAGAAGATACTTGAGAGCCGAGTGGTCCGTATACACTATGGTCTTTGATAAGACTAAGTAAGGCCAGAATTTCTCGAAAGCATACACCACGGATAATAACTCTTTTTCAGTTGTAGTGTAATGTGCTTGAGCATCCGTCATGGTCTTACTTGCTTAGTGTATAGGCTGAAAATGCTTGGTCTTACGTTGCCCCAAGACTGCACCTACCGCATAATTTCTAGCGTCGTACATAATTTCAAATGGTAGGTCCCAATCGGGGGCAACTAAAATCGGGGCTTCGGTTAACTTCTTTTTAAGTATCTTAAACGCTTCAATACATTCTTTTGAGAAAACATACAGGGTTTATTTTTCTAAAAGATGGGTCATCAGCTGGGCGATTTTAGAAAAATCTTGATTAAATCGACGGTAGAACCCGGCGTGCCCTAAAAAACTTCGAACACCTTAAATGGAAGTCGGGTGAGGGAGTTTAGCTATAACATCAACTTTAGCTCGGTCGACCTCAATCCCGAACTTTGAAATCTTATGGCCGAGGATTATGCCCTCTTTAACCATGAAATGGCACTTCTCCTAATTTAGAACTAACTTGGTATCTTAGCACCGTTTTATCATTTTATCTAAATGGGAGAGGCAAGAAGAGAAAGAATCCTCGAAGACTGAGAAATCGTCCATAAATACCTCCATTGTTTCCTCGATCATATCGTGGAAAATGGCCATCATGTACCTTTGGAACATGCTTGGAGCATTACATAAACCAAAAGGCATACGTCGGTAGGCAAACGTCCCATAAGGGCAAGTGAAGGTGGTTTTCTCTTGGTCTTGAGGGTCAATTGGAATTTGAAAATATCCAAAAAATCCATCCAAAAAGCAATAGTATTCATTTCCCGCTAAACGTTCTAGCATTTGATCTATAAACGGCAACGGGAAATGGTTTTTACGAGTGGCATCATTAAGCTTTCGGTAATCAATACAAACTCGCCATCCCGTAACTAACCTAGTAGGTATTAACTCATTATCTTCGTTTTCAACTACGGTCATGCCACCCTTCTTAGGCACACAATGAACGGGGCTCACCCATGGACTATCAGAGATAGGGTAAATCAATCCGGCATCAAGGAGTTTGATAACTTCCTTTTTGATAACCTCATGAATTTTCGGATTCACCCTTCTTTGATGTTGAACCGCCGGTTTGAAGTCGTCTTCCATTAAGATCTTGTGAGTACAAAAACTAGGGTCGATACCCTTAATGTCTGAAATCTTCCATGCGATGGCCCGTTTATGTGACTTAAGAACCTTTAAAAGGGCAGCTTTTTCTTCTTCTTTTAATTCTTTAGAAATTATGACGGGTAATTTATCGGTTCCTTCCAAAAATGAATATTCTAAATGAGAAGGTAAATCCTTAAGCTCGAGTTCCGGTGGTTCTTCGATTGAAGGCTTCGTCATAGTAACATCAACTTGCTTAAGTTCGTCATTCTTTAACGGAGGGAGAGTCGGAGACGGGTCTTCATTTAACAATTTTTCAAGGTAAAGAATGTCTCCCTCCGTGTCGTAATAATCGTCATCTAAATTAGAAAGCTCTTCCGGGGTACGTAAAAAAGTCTCAATTTCTTCCAAAATGAAATCTCCTCCTTCAAAAGGAGTGAACGAGGGGGAAGAAGAAGCGATGATAGGATCCGAAGGAGTGGGATTGCCACTTGACGAACTATCCGAAAATCCGAGCACTTCTTGAGCATACTCCTCACAAGCAACGTCTATGACATTGACTTGATTAACCGTTTCGTAACTACGGGAGTATCTCGAAGTTTGCCCGACTTTAAACGTAATGGCCTCATCATCGACTCGTAGAGTTAATTCTTCACCATAAACATCGATTAAAGCTCTTGCCGTCCTCAAGAAAGGTCTCCCGAGGATGAGGGGAACCCGAGGATCAACATCGTAATCTACTACAACAAAGTCGGCCAGAAAATAAAACTTTCCTACTTTTACAAAAACATCTTCGGCGACACCTTTTGGATGAGCAACTGATCGGTCTGCGAGTTCGAGTGTCATGCGGGTCGAAGTGAGTTCCGGGAGCGAAAGCTGTTTCCACACGGAAAGAGGCATTAGATTAATGCTAGCGCCAAGATCGGCCAAGGCTAAGCATTCATCTAGCTCCGGAAAATCACACGGGATTAGAAACTTGCCGGGGTCTCCAAGTTTTTCGGGCAACTTCTTTAGGAGCACCGCCGAACAATTTTCATTTAACGGAGTATTTGCTAATTCGAACAACTTTTCCTTATTACTTAGAAGACTCTTAAACGTAGAAGCAAACTTCGGCATATGAAGAAGAGCATCCGTGAAGCTAATATCGAAGTGTAATCTTTGAAAGATTTAAAGAAACTTCAACATTTGATTATTAGCTTTTTTACGGAGCTTTTGGTCATTAATCCTCGAAGGATAAGGTATTGACGGTTTAGGTTTAGGCTTTGCAGCAACTTTGGGCTCCGAAATCGGGTCTTGGACAACCGAAGGTTGGACGTGTGCGGTACTTCCTAAACTTGTATTTTGCAAATTGTCCTTTGTCGCCTCGGTTTCACGTTCTACTTCTTTCGGAGGAGGAGAAGGAGTAGGTGGAATCGTAGGTCCATTATAAGCAACACCACTTCGGGTAGTAATAGCTTTCACATTACGTCTCGGGTTAGCAACGGTATTACTAGGAAGTGATCCTGAACCCGAGGAATTTTGATTTTGCATATTAGTTAATATGTTCATTATTTAATTGTTTTGATTTTCTATTTTATTGGTTCTTGCATCAATCGTAGATTTGAACTCATTTTGCAATTTCATTTTCATGTTCGTCATTTGAGTTTGCATTGCTCTTAGTGTAGCTTCATTACTCTTCATGTAGCTTGTTAACTCGTTTGAAGGTCTAACTCGAGCTTGATAATTCGAAGCTTGGAGATTAGGAGCTTGATAATTGTTGTTTCCTTGATTGAAATTTTGCCCTCTTCCTTGATTGTTATGAGCTTGTTAATTCACGGCTTAAAAATTCCCTTGATTTTGATTGTATCAATTTTGATTATTTTGAACATTCGGTTGATTGAAACCGGGTGGCCCGAGGTAATTATTCGAGCGATAGCTAAGCAAATTACGGTCACCTTATGGTTGGTAGGAATTACCCCCCGAATTATAGTTACCCGTAGTAGCATAAGTGGCCTCTTGAGTGTAGCCATCAGCGGCTGGGTACTCGGTGAAGGAATGAGGACCACCACAAGTCTCGCATTTCGGATTCATAGATTTGACTGATTGTATTTGTCTCATCATTTCTACAAAATTCTTATTCATTAATTCCAATTGTCGAACAACTTTGGGACTCTCGGTAGAAGTAGTAGAAGAGATATTTCTAGACGTCTCGTCTTGAGTTTCGGAAGTGTCCCAATGGTTGTGGTGAGCGGTCATGTTCTCGATCAATTTGTAACATTCTTCTGGTGTCTTTTGCATAAAAGTTCCTCCCACTGCAGCATTGATGGTGTCCCGATGACTTAATGTTAAACCATTGTAAAACGTATCAATTTGTGTAACCAAAATCATTTTATGGTTAGGATACTGATCAATGGACAATTTATAACGCTCCCATGCCTCGAATAACGATTCGTGCAGTTTTTGCTCAAATTTCGTGATCTCGTTCCTTAACTTAGTCACCATGGAAGGAGGAAAATATTTTGAGAGAAATTTTCTCATCATATCATTGAAAGAGTGGATGGAATTCCTTGGGGTGATCATACCACGTGATAGCATGATGCGTCAAGAAATATGGAAAAAGAGATAAACGAAGGGCGTCATCGAAGACCCCATTTTGTTTCATATGTTGAGAAATTTCCAAAAAATTATCAATATGTCTATTGGCATCGTCGCTCGGTGATCCGTGAAATTGGCAAGTATTTTGAACTTGTTGTATCATGTGATGACGAAGTCCAAAATCCGTTGCTTGAATTGGAATCGGGGCAATTGGTCCGCCCCGTCTATTTATAGACGGTTGGCACAACTCCTCCATTGATCGGGGAGCTTGCCCGTTAGGTCTCACCACCGGAAGTGCACCAATATTATTAGGAGGAGGGCCCCCCGCAGGAGGCGGTCCTATGTTATTATGAGGAATGCTCATAACTTCTTCGAAGTCAAAAAGAGATGACGGTTCACCTAAATTCCTTCGTCGAATAAGACTCTCGGGGTCTCAAAGCGGAGAAAATAGATTAGAAGAATTAGAGCGAGTGCTCATGCACTAAAAACAAGATAAGAAAAATAAAATGAAAATACTTTTGTAACCGATAATCGAACAAGTGTACGGTAGCTCTCTACAAAAACGCACAGAGAAGCGAAGGAATGGGTAAGCGCTAAGCTTTTTAAAAACCTTCTCCTTTCGGGTCAAAGTTCATTGGATCGACCCTCCTTAAACCTCTCTTAAAGTTTGTAAATATAAAGGTGAGCCGCTTTCACAAGTGACACAACGGTTGATTTTTATGTTTTTTCAATTTTTTTGGTATTTTATAAAATAAATTGAAAACAAAATATTTTTGTATTTTTATGGTTTTATAAAAGAAAATAGAAAATGATAATTTTACGGGGAAGGATCTTCAAGGCACTAATTTCAAATACTTGGCGAAAATCGTACACCTCTTCTCAGGCAGCGGCGCCAAAAACTTGATTCGATCGAAATAGTCTATATATAATAAAATATATATCATAAAATATATATCCTAAATATCTCAAACTAATTATAGTATAGAGAGTTTCCCGTTTAATATAAAATTGCTTGAGGACAAACAATAGTATATATCCCGAGTGTCGTATCCCGACGAGAAGTGAATTTGAAATTCACGGAAGTATTTTGTTTGATGCTTGAATATCAAGTACTTTTGTTTTTTATTTCTAATTCTAAAAACGCAAAGGGAAGCAAGAAAAAGCAAGTAATCAAATAAGGCAATTAAGTATAAAAGCTAAAAACGTTAACGGGAATTAAAAACGCGACTAATTACCTAAATTATTAAAATTTTAACCCTAATTCTATTTTTTTTATTTTATATAAATCCTAAATGACTAAAAATAATTTTAGAAAAAAGAATTAATTTTTTTTATTTTTATTTTATTTATTATGAATTAAAAACGGTTTTAATCTAAAAATAATACTAAAAATGCTAAACTATTTTATAAAAATTCTGAAAAATTACTGAAAGTACTTAACTCTAAAACTAATGTAAGCAAAATAAAACTGCTAAAAACAGGCTTATAAATAAGCCAGGAAAAATTAAATAAGCTAAAAGGGGTAAAACTAAAAAAGAGTATAAATATTAAATGTTGTAAAAGGTTTATGAAAAAGACCCAATGGCAGTTGGTAGTGTAGTGTGTGTGTTGAGGCGTTGTGTGAAAGGGAGAGGTCACAGGTTCGAACCTGTGGCTTCTGTTTTTGAAAATTAGTTTTTTTTATATTTTTCTTTTTGAAAAAGCTAACTATAAGCTAAAATATGAACTTTTAATAAAAGCACTTTTTTTCACAAATCCATAATAAGCACAGGAATAAGCAAAAGAAATGACATATAAGCTTAGGAAACTTTGGACTTTTTAAAACTAAAACTGAATAAGCTAGGTTAAGCTCAATAAGCTAACATACAAACTGAACAGACCTTAAACTAATCCTAATAAGAAATTCTAAACCTAAATGAGCAATTCTAATAAGCTGAATAAGCAAATAAAACAGAATAAGCAAAATTGGCTAAACTGCTAATCAAACAGACCAAAAGGGCATTTTCAAGCTTAATTTTAAGCTACTATATCAATAAGCTAGTCTTTTAAACCTAGAAACAGATTAAATTCAACAACCAAACAACTCAAATAAGCAAGAAATTAGCATTTTGATTCACAAAATAAGCTAGAAAAAGCTAAGTGAAAATGACAGCTCAACTGTTTTTGTTTATGGCAAAATGACTTGTAAAACCTTAAGATTTGTAAGTAACTATCTAAATCAACAATCAAAAAGTATTTTGAAAATTAAATAAGCTAAGAGAAGGCTAAATGAAAAGGCTGCTCAGGCAGTTTAACTATTTTTTTTTTGGATTTTTCAATTTTTTATCAAAACACTAAAGTCTAATTTGCATGCCTAAAACAGATATGTAAATAAGCTATTAAACCCAAAAACAAGCCCATTAAACTTATTTAATTATGACGCCTGATGAACTATTGTGCCACAAATTACAAAGCTAAAAACTTACTTAAAGGCTAACTGGAAATTTTAAGGATAAGAGAAGGGCGTTAAAACCTGTTAGACCTATCTTGATGCACTTGACAGCTATTACCAAAAGTTGCACACTACAAAAACACACTTATTAACACTTGATTTTACTGCATTCTAACAACACTTTAAGACCATAATCAAGTCGTACTAAAAACTCAGTTTCAAAAATCAAACTCCTACTAGTTTAAAGCTTATAATCTATGACTTATGGTCACAGATTCACTAATCCTATTAAAAATCTTATCAAAACTTAATTTAGCTTAACACGTACCTCAAAACCTGATCTTAAAAAACTCTCAAATGATCATCAAACTTGATCTAAAGGAACAAAAAGCTGTTGACAGCACTAACTTAAGTTAGAGCTGCCTTATGCCAAACACTCCTTTAGTAAGCTCAAAACCATTTTTAGCTTTTAAAACTTATATCTAAAGCTTAAACTTAAAATACCAGATACTAATTAGCTTATAAAAGATCTATTGAGCAAATTTCAACAATCAAATAAGCTTTAACAATAAGCTACTAGATTATGCTAATATTTTTGGATTTTTTTAACAGTTTTTATGAAAACTAAAGAAGAACTTAAAACATAATAATATAGGCTACAAGCTAAATGCAATAAGCTAATAAAAACTAGATTAAGCACAACTAAAGCAGAATTAAGCCACAATAAGCAGATTTATAAGCTAACAAGGAAATAAGCTAAAATATGCAGTAGAAAGTGAAACTTATAATTTCCCTTGCTCAAACAGGGATCATATGCTCACAGAGCTTAGAATTAAGCTCTAGCTTATCAGAGATAAGCTGGTAAGGTCTATAAGCCCATCTAGGTTTGGCTTATCATCCATTAAGCTGAGGTATATTTAGGGGTGAGATTTGAAGTGAAATAACAAATCAGTTAAGCTTTAAGGGCTTAACTGATGTACTAGCTAGCTTAAGTAGTATTTGAGAGAGAGCTTATTGAGCTTAATTGATTAAAACTGAACTAATTCAAACCATAATTGCATTAAGTAAAGCATGAATTAAAACATGAATTAAACTTAAACAGAATTTTATTGATATGAAAAGTGAGTTACAAGCTTGAGAAAAGGAAATTACATCAAATTAAGACATTAAGCTAAAATTGAGAACAATAAGCTAAAAATACAACTTAGGCTAAAATACTACGCTAGATACTGCTCTTGTGTGATGAGGTCTCTTTATATAGGCATGAAATGAACCTTCTAGCCCTCTGGACGCTCCTCAATCATTTAATCCTGGCCATCCAATCATAACCACCTCTAATCATCAATCTCTTAGCCGTTGGATGCCCTTCACGTCCAATTGACCAATGGTATTACTGGGGATTACCAGCGTGGATAAGTAGGGGTGTCAGGGTGTCAGTATATGCCTTCTAGAAGGACGAGAGAGAGTGTACTTAGAAGGATTTACCCGTACTCGTTAATGGTGGTGAAAGGAGGGAAAAGAGAAGGTGAATAGTAAATTTGACTATTCTTTTGACTCGTCTCATACTTCTTGACTTTTTGACCGAGTATGGACTTGGGCTTGGTATTGGGCCAAGTAGATATGAAATGGGTTTATGTTTTTTTAAATGGGTTAAGGCTTATGGATATTATAGATACAAGATTAGTGGGCTGACCCGGCCCAATAAAATGGGCCCGGGTTGGTTCATAGAAGATGGGTACGCCTTCGGCTTCGGTATTTTCGCGCTTATTCCATTCCCGTGCTCGGTTTTGTCCGTTTTGCTTCGTTTTTGTCCTTTAATGCAATATTCGTTACCTGCAAGACACAATTCACAATACAAACGAATACAATGCATTTTTCTGTATTTATTGGTCATTATTGGTCTTTTTAGTTCGTTTTATTAGGATAAAGGTATGTGTATTTACACACATACCAGATACATTTTGGTAGTGACTTTTGGGTGAATTTGGGGTGAAAGGGTTAGCTAATTATTTATATGAATACACTCTGGTTGGGTTGCTAAGCCAAAGACTCGGACAAGATATACAAACTCTACAAAACTTTGCATCAATCTCTTTATTTTTTTTCCGACTCTATGATAAACATAAACATAAGCAAATGGCAGCCCGTACATATTTTTTTCTTTCTTATTCATATTTTTTTCGTACACTTTTGCCATGCCATTGCTTAAACATATAATACATCATGGGGGTTTATAGGTACACCCCTACACTTGAACTTTTACATACTCGATAATTACAATCTAACTAATGACCCGAATTGAGATGGATCAACATAACATGGAGCTTATTGAGCTCTATTGAGGGTAATAAATTACTTCTTCCCTAATTCTTCATAAGATAAATACTACCATGAATCCCACTCGTCCCAAAACTGTATTTAGAAGGATAAGGACTTAGCAACCGTGTACTCAATAATTAACTTGGGTTGAAACAATAATGTACTAAAAGCGAGTACATACAAGGTAGGCTAAGGCGATTTAGGTGTAACAATTGGTTCAAGGGTGAAAATGCTCTTTATTAATAGTTCGGATTAACCAGAAAATTACGAGAACCGTGAAAAAGGATATGCTCGGAGGGGTGTACTAGGGGTATCCTGCACTAAAAGTGCGTGCATGGCAAGGGTGTGAGATAGTTATATGATTGAGGTGACCATCGTAACAATTACCGGTTTAAAACATGGGTTAATCCTATTGCCTCTTATCTTTTAGCAAATCCTAATTCTCACTACACGGTCTCGCGATGCATCACAAAAACAAGTTCTAGAATTTAATACACTACTGGTACACTCATATAATTCAATACCGACACCAATGCTCCAGAAAAGGCGACAAAGACCACACGTACACATCCATAACGATAGAATAGATACATATGACTGCATTTGAACCTTAACTCGAACAAGCTAAAGGTCTAAATTATCTTGGGTATCAAAAATGGATACCCGAATTCCTAAAGATCTAAAGGTGAACCTCACATTTTTTGGGTGAAATTTTGTGGGTTTTTGTGCTAGTCATATAAATTCCTATCCATAAGACGCTATTAATACTCGGTTTTCGTCGGTATATGTCATAAAAAAAATTGGTCAAAATTACCGTCTATGCTATGTTTCGATATATTACTCATCATTTAAAAGACAAAGTAAATGACAATTGAAGGAATAGTTTCTGTTAATACAAATAATGTCTAAAAATGTTATTTATATTTTTCGACCTCTCGATGTTTTGATAATAACAAAATGTAAAAACTTTTACGATAAAATTAAACGTTTATAAATTACTAATCGTAAAATTCTATTTCTAAGATGAATCACTTAAGGTATGGATAAACAAATCATTAAACACGATTAGTGATCAAGAAAATATTTTTCTTAAACCTTACATTTTAAAAAAAGTGTATTTATAAAAATATATACACAAAATATTTATTCATAAAAGAAATGTTTTATTAAAACAATAAATTTGAAATCAAAATTTTCCCCCCAAAATGAAAGGTTCCAAAACAGATAACACCTTCCCCACTAAAAGACAAAAATAGGAGCGCACTCTACGGGCGGCCCCCTAACATATTAGGGACCGCCGGGACCGCGAGGACCGCCAGCAGAGTAACAACTATTTTTGTCTTATATAAACACTGGGCCACCCCATCTGAAAAACACAATCTCTTGCCACGAATTTTCTCAGATCTACTTTTCTCTCTTCTTTCTTTCTTTCTAAAACACATATCTTGATCACTAACATATCTTGATCTTGTTTCAAGTGATTAATTCCTTCATTCTTTCTTCTATTCAAGTGCAAAAGCAGAACAATCGTATTCATCTAGAAACAAATTGTTATCAAGTGATCTCTTTCCTCCTTCTCAAGATCACAAATCTTCATTATATTTTCTTTGTGGTGTTGTGTAAATTGGATTGTGTGTAGATCCAATAGTGTAAATTGTGTATTTATGTAGATCACAAATCGAATAAGCAGATTTACCACGAGGATAAGCCACGAACAGAAAGCTTTGAAAGTAAGCTTAAGGACAAGATAAGTAGACA
>BQNB010025803.1:4529-9529 GCA_026074375.1 Tanacetum coccineum
ACCCCTATATTATTGTTTTGTAATCTAGCTCCTTGCTAGTTTTTGTTTCTAATAAAATCGCCGTTCCAAAAAAAAATATGAGTGTCTCTATGTATAAATTTATTTATCTAATATAGTTTTTTTTAGATGTAAATTTGTGTTTCTATCATTAAAAAAAATTACGCTAAAATATATAAGAACTTGAATAGTATTATAATCTTTTACTTAGTAAAGGAAAACGAAAAGTGGGGACTTTTGCATTTCAAAAAAAAAGAATATTTCCTTATTAGGTATGATGCTTCAAATTTTTTATTATTTTTGAATATATGTTTAATTAAAAAGCTTAAATACTTCTAAAATTGGCATTATTTTGGTGGAGAAATCTGATAAAGAAAAAAAACACATAAAAATATATGTGTCAAATTTATAAAAACAAAAACTTGAAAAAAAGATGAGGTAATTAATAAAACTTTAGTGGTTTAATTTTAAATAAATTGTATAAAGTTAAGTGTAAATTTATAAATTTACAAATTTTATTATGACTTTAAAAAAGAAAACAAATAACCCCTTAAACTTTCATAACTTATAAAACAGAAAAAATAAAAATTATAAATATATTTAAAAAAACATAATGTACAAGCCCCGTGCGTGCACGGGGATTAAAACTAGTACGTAACTAAATGAAAGTAATTACATTTAATAATGTGGTTTTGCGTTTGGCGAGAAGATGTCGTCGCTGAAGTTAAAAATCATTAACATTCTCTGTAAAAATGTAATTAATTATGTTAATTTAAATATAAATTTAAATGTAAACATGATTTAAGTTATAAAAGCTTATAAATTAAAATGTATATTAGCTTATAAGTAACGTAATTTTTTTATTATAAACTAGTAGTTTTAATGTCGACAGATTTATAGAAACTCAGTGTTATGGTGAAATAGAATCATTGAATTTCATTGAGTTGTATTGAGAGCGCATACACACGATAATATCTTTTAAGTTACGTAAGCCAAATACGAAAGTATCACCATTCCTAATCATGTCTTATACATAAATTCCGAGAGTATACAAGTGATTATTTAGTGGGTGATGTGAACCAAAGGTCTTTCTACTCAATCGATAAGAATCAATGCAGTTCATTAAATTGTAGCGAGAGCTGTTGGATAAATTGGTCAAACATGAAAATGTTGTGGTATTTTTCTTCTAATATTATCTACAGGGACCAATATTGCCATATGAAGAAAATTGCTATAGAAGAATTTTGATTTTGTTCCATCTTTAGCTATTGTCAAAGATTGAAGGGCTAAAGTGTAACTTTCATCTATATACACTCTAACCCATAGCTAGGGTTTCATTATCTCTCAGTCTTATTGTTTGTTACCTCTCTCAAAATCGTTTCTCTTGTAATCCTGTTGACCCAATCTGTTTATTTGATTCAACAACAGTATTAGTTGTGTGATACTGAATCAATCTCTTTATTTGATTAAGATTTAGTCTTAAGTGTTTGAGAGATTGTAGTGAGTTTCAATAGCCTCCAAGATTTGAGAACTATTGTTGAGCACAACCTTCTGTTAGGTGTTTTGGATTCAAAATAATAAAATGGGTGGTTGGTTGAGTTACCTTGGTGTTCTTTAGATCTTTGATATCATTTTTACATGGTATCAGAGCACTAGGTTGCTCGATTAGCTTGATTTGTGGTTCTATTGGTTGTTTATGAGGTTAATTGTAATCTTGAAGATTTAGGGTTTTATCTTGAAGGTGGATAATTGGTTTGATTCTTGAAAACCCTAATTTTTAATTTGGGAGTTTTAAGATCTTGTGATTCCGTGGATTAATTGGGGATTTTCTTGTTTCGATTACTCCAGACTGAGTGAATCTAGAGTGACTGGTTGTCTTTCGCTACTTCTTGGTATAGCTCTGTAAGTGTATTCTTCTTCCTATAAGATTCTACATTATTTGAGTAATTTGGGTGCAAACAGAGTGGTTAACTCCTTGATTTGTCGCCTTTGAGTGGTGTGAATACCTGCTCTCGCCACTCTTAGTCCAAATTGCTTGGTATTTGTGAATCTTGGGTGTGTGTTCAGTTTAGTTTTGTTTTCTGTTGGTATTAGTTTAATTGTTTGTTATTTTTGTTTTATTGGCTATCTTCTTGATTGTGATTATTTGTCTGTTATCTGTTCTTTGATTGTTATCTACTATTATGGCTATTGGTGATCCATCTGGTTCTAGTTCTATTTTAATCAATAATTTGGATGCTAAAAATCCTTTACATGTGCAAAATAGTAATAGTAGTAGTTCTGTTTTAATTCATTTTAAGCTTCTTGGTACTAAGAATTATAGAATTTGGTGTGGTGTTATAAAATTAGCTTTACAAGATAGAAATAAATATAGTTTTGTTGATGGTTCTTGTTTAAAAGAGTCTTATGCTACTAGTGATGTGTTAACTGCTTAGTAGGATAGATGTAATGCTGTGGTATTAACATGGATTATGAATGTTGTGTCTCAATATGTTTATATGGGTCTGGTTTATTATGAAAATGTTGCTTCCGTTTGGAAAGATTTACAAGAAACATATGATAAAGTTGATGATTCTGTTGTGTATAATTTGCTTCAAAACATTAATTCTGTTAAGCAAGGTGGTAGTTCTGTTGTTAAAACCATTACTTTGGGGTGGATCATTGATTCTGGGCCAAACCATCAATTGACTGTCTCAATTGTTGGGATGCTTAATGTTGTTGATATTTATAGTCTTAAAATCATTGTTGGTCATCGTAATAGTACTCTTGCTACTATAAGTCATGTTGGGAACTTAAAGTTGTCTAAAAATGTGATTCTTTATGATGTTCTTGTTATTCTTGGATATTGTGTCATTCTATTGTCCGTGAATAAATTAATTAAGGACAGTAAGATGTTTGTTGGTTTTGATGAGGATAAGTGTTATATTCAGGACTTGAAAAGGGAGATAACCTTGAGACTCGTAGCGAATCAAGAGGCCTTTACTTGTTTGATATGGATAATAACAAGTCTATAGGTAATATTAACATGGTGATGTCTTTTAATGTGTCTAAAGATTTATGGCACATCAGACTTGGTCATCTTGTAGATCAAGTTTTGTCTGTGCTTAAGTCTGATCTTAGCTTATCTAAGAACACTAAGGTGTCTGTTTGTGAGACTTGTCATAGGGTTAAACAGACAAGGGAACCTTTCCTTTTGAGTGATCACAAGTCTAAGAAACTTGGTGAACTAGTTCACCTTAACTTGTGGGGCCCTTATAGAATTACAAGCAGAGAAGGGTTTAAGTATTTTTAACCATTGTTGATGATTTCTCAAGGGCTGTTTGGGTGTATCTTTTGAAATTTAAAGATGAAGTGTTTAATGTTTTTGTTAGTTATATCAATCTGATTCCTAATCAGTTTGATGTAAAAATAAAAACTGTAAGGTCTGATAATGGAGCTGAGTTTATAAATAAGAAAATGTATGAATTGTTTTCTGAATTGGGTATCATTCAACAAACTTCTTGTACACATACTCTTCAACAAAATGGTATTGCTGAAAGGAAACATAAACACCTACTAAATGTAGCTAGGAGTCTTATGTTTCAGGGGGGATTCCTATTAAGTTTTGGTCTTATTGTGTGATAGCTGTTGTTTACCTCATTAACATGCTACATTCTCCAGTCTTAAATGGTAAGTCTCCTTATGAAATAGTGCGCAATAAAAAACCAAATATCTCTCATTTAAGATGTTTTGGATGTCTGCGTTTCTCTACTGTTTTGAATAAAAGTGATAAGCTCACATCCAGGTATGAGAAGTGTGTTCTGATTGGTTACTCTTCTTTTAAAAAGGCTTCTAAGTTGTTTAATCTTGATAACAGAAATGTGTTTTTTTCTAGAGATGTGAGGTTTTATGAAACTATTTTTCCTTTCAAAATGAGAAATAAATCTGTTAATGATGGGGCAGATATGGATTTCACAAGTGAAGCTGATCATTTCACTTTTTTTGATAACCAAATTTCTATAAGTCGCAATGATGAAGAGAGAGCCTCATTTGTTGAGGAAGGTAGGGTTCCTTTGAGGAAGGTAGGTGATTATAGCTTGTCCGAGGGCAATGTTTCTGATTCAAACACTAGTCTTTGTTAATACAAATAATGTCTAAAAACGTTATTTATATTTTTCGACTTCTCAACATTTTGATAATCACAAAATGTAAAAATATTCTATGTAAAATTAAACGTAAACAAGTTATTAGTCATAAATTTTTATTTCGACATAAATCACTTAAAGTATGTATAAACAAATGTTTAATTTGTTAAATGATAAAAGTTATATAGTTTTGTCCTAAACTTTACATTTTTATAAATGTAACAAAACCTTTTTACAAAAATAAATTAGACAAAATATTTTTGTAATTATAAGAAATGTTTTAATTCAAATAAATATTTGAAATCAGTTTTTTCCTCCTAAAATCAGAAAAACTTGCCTTAGAAAATATTTCCCCAAAACAGGAAAAAACTAGGAGTGTCCTATAAGGGGTCCGCCCATAGAGCTAGGGGGACCGCCTAGTATTTTTTGCTCCAAGCTTTGCCTATAAATAGTAGACTGTTCCCACGAAGTTTCACCACCTTTTTCACACTTATTCTTTTTGTTCTAAATCAGCAAACATATTTCCAAACCTTCCAAACCTTTGATCATTTAAATAGCATGAGCATTTGTTTTCAAGTGATTCAAGCTTACCTCTCCAAGTGCAATAGAAGAATATTCGTAATCACCAAGATATGAAGTATTGTAGTTTAGTTTGTGTTTACGTAACGTTGTTACGATCGTGTTGTATATTGTAAATCAACCATATCTCTTATATTCTTGTGTATTAGTTGGATCGGGTAGATCCTGTAAGTATTTAGGTGAGTAAATACTTGTAAGAGTGGTTAGCATTTTAGGCCTCAAAATACGAGTGTAGTGGTAGATCGGTTCTAGCTAAGATTAGAACTCGACATTAGGCTTATTGTCGGAAATTGGTGTAAG
>BQNB010025803.1:24529-59241 GCA_026074375.1 Tanacetum coccineum
GTTTCATAGTAATCAATTCCTTCTTGCTGATTGTAACCTTGTGCTACTAACCTAGCTAGCTTTGTTCTTAGACACAATTCCATTTTCATCTAACTTATTTCTAAACACCCATTTTGTTCTATGATTGATTGATTCCTAGGTAGAGGTACTGTATCCCAAACTTCATTTGCTTCGAATTGATTTAATTCCTCTTGCATAGCTACAACCCAACTTTTTAATAGGTTCTACGGTTAAAATGAAACAAAAGAAATTTCTTTTGTTATGGACTTGTGATCTTAAAGTTATTTCATTTAATCTTCCTATAACTTTATCTAATGGGTGATTCTTAGATTCCTTAATGTATACATCATCTTTAAGTAATTCATCTTATATCTTGTCTTCTAAGTTATTTTCTACGGCTTGTTTGTCACTAACATCATCATCTACCAAGGGTGACGATTTGGTAGGAGGAGAACTTTCATCGAAAGTCACGTTTAGCGACTCCTCGACTTTCATGGTATGTTTATTCAAAATTACGTATGCTTTGCTATTTTGAGAATAACCTAAGAAGACACCTTAGTGTGACTTTGGGTCAAACTTGATAATGTAGTATTTAGTGTTTAATATGAAGCACTTGCTTCCAAACACTTTGAAGTATTCAAGAGTTGGTTTCCTACCTCTATCTATATCGTAGGGTGTTTTACCTAAGATAGGTCTACTTAAAATTCTATTTAAAATATAAGTTGAAGTGTCAACGGCGTTACACCAAAACTTTTGAAGGATAGATTGTTCATTTAACATGGTCCTAGACATTTCTTGTAATGTACGATTTTTCCTTTCAACTACCCCCTTTGGTTGTGGATTACGTGGAGCCGAAAAGTTATAAGTAATGCATTTGCATCACAAAAGGCTTCGAATTGTACTTCATTGTCAAATTCCCGACCATGATCCGTTCTAATAGAAACTATTGAACATCTTAGTGGGTTTTAAATTTTCTTACTTATTATTTCAAATTCTTCGAAAGCTTCATTTTTAGTTTTTAAAAATTTAGTCCAAGTATATCTAGAATAATCGTCTACTATCACCAAAGTATATAAATTACCTCTATAACTTCGATTAGCCGACGGACCAAATAAGTCCATATGTAACAGTTCTAGACACCTATTAGTTGACACCATGTTGTTATCCTTATGGCTTGCGTGAGCTTGTTTACCGATTTTACAAGCGTCACAAAAGTGTTGATCATATTTTAGTTTAGGAAAGTTTCTCTATAGGAACCCATAATACTTAATCTGTATCACAACTTTGTTAGAAATCTTAGAGAGAGAAAGAAAGAGAGAAAAAGTGGTGGAAGGAAACTTGCATAAAATGAATAATGAAGTAACCAACGCCCTTCTCCACAAGAGGAGAAGGGTATTTATAGTGAAACCCCTTAGGAGACGCCTAGGGTTTTCCCTATGGGCCAGGCTTGGTTTGTGTTGGGCTTTTGGCCCTAAACATGAACAATATTAGCTTAAAGTCCAAGCCCGTGTTCCCGATTATCCTATTACAAAGTTCATATCACGTAAGACCAACACAACTAAGATGACCGTTACATTCTTGTTTGACTTTACGTAATTCTAAGGCTAACATTCTCACTAAATCCTTAGATGACAATGATTGAAATAGACGCATGTTTGCGTGACCTAGTCTTCTATGCCACAATGTGGAGTTATCGTCCAACTTGGCAAGACACAACTTATCTTGAGATTTATTTCCTAATTTCATGACGTATAAGTCATTTTTCCTAATTTCTTTTCCTATGACCTTTTCGTCCTTAGTTATTTCACTATCATTTTCCGTAAATAAGACTCTACACTTACCGTCACAAATTTGACCTACGCTAAGTAAGTTAAAAGCTAAGTTGTCTACGTGTTCTACGTTAGATATAGTAAGAGAGTAATTAGAAACTGTACCTTTTATGATGATCTTACCTTTTAAGTTGCTACCAAAATCAACGTTACCTCCGGCGTATGTCTTGTATGTTGAGAAGACACACCTTTTGTTTCCCGTCATATGTTTGGAGCAACCGCTATCTTTAATCCATTTGTTCGAATCCAAATTCTCAAGCATACCTAATTTACACAAATACAAACTCAAGCACTTGGTCCCCAATATCTCACGCGTCCAAAAATATTAGTTTTTTACATTCCTTGTGGTTGATTATTATTGTGGTTGATTATTATTTCAATTCATGGGACAATAATTTAGGTAGAATGGTCCACTATAATTTCTTCCATGTGGTGGTGTTTTAGATCTAGGTTGAAAGAATTAATTCTTCTAGGTGGAGGTATTTTAGATCTAGACTCAGTTTTGACGAATCCTAAACCATTCTTAAGAGATAATCTAAGAGGTTGTCTTATGGTGTTTTCATTAGCCTTTTGTATTGATTTCTTCTTAACAATAAGAAAATCCGATCGAAATGAAGTAGTAGGCTTAAAATTAAGTTTTGTCGCATTTTGGGAGTTTTCCAGATCCACGGATCCTTGACTTAAGGACCCGTCTTCCTTTGTCACAGATCCGTTGCCTGCCAAAACTTCAACGGGTTTGACAAATTTTACTTGTATTGTTCCCCTAGATGATGCTTCATTTTTATTAAATCCTAGACCTCCTTTACTACTAGGTGACCTTTGAGAAATTAACATTACTTTTAATGAATTAGTACTTTGTTCAAATGTAACAAACTTAGACTCATCATTAACAAGTTTAGCTTGAGATTCTCTAAGTTTACCATTTCTAAACAAAGTTCTTGACATGATTCAAATCCAATGCCAATAGCTTTGGAACTCTCAAGTTTCTTAATTTTCTCTATTAACTCAAGAATTTCATATTCTAAAAGACTTCTTTTAGCTCTTAAAACCTTGTTCTTGTTAATAATTTTTAAGCTAATTTCACATAGGTTATCATATTGTATTTGCATAGCATCATCATCTAGGGAAAAGGAATTATCACTATAATAAGAAGAGTCAAGGATTGCCTCTTTTTAAGATTAAGCCATGAGACAAGTTTCTTTGTTTGTCTTCTCGTTGTCCTCTTCTTCACTATCACTCCAAGAACCTCCGACAAACGCATTTTGGTCCTTGTTTCGTGGTGGCTTAGGACAATCAACAATCAGATGATATCCGTCGGCCTTCGTGTCAAAAGTTTTTTCATCCCTTTTGATTCCCTCGCAGTTAAAGTCTCGGGATTCAAAGAAATTGATGTGGTGTGCTAATCGATACTTTAACAATAAGAAAAATAATGTGGTGGATAGTTTGAGAGCAGATCCACGGTTTTATAATGGTTCGGGATGGGTTTAGACCATCCGTATATCCAATTGCGAATCCACGACACCGATACTATTCTAGTATAATCCTTATAGTGGACTATAAACCGTATTACAACTTCGCTCCACCGATATGAACTAAGATCAGCGCTCACTAAGAAGAGCTACTCTCTACGGTATTCCGCCCTCGGAATCCACCCCTAAGAAACTATTATTCGACTTTTCTTCTAGGATTACTAAGATTAACTAGGACCACTAAGAACTTCCTTTTGGAAGCTTTTAACAAATCCCAACTGATACCAATGTTCTAGGCTTGATCACTAAGTTAAAGACTTTCTCTTAAACTATATTGAATTGAATTGTTGATGTCAATTCAAGCCTAACCTATCCTAGAGACTCGATTCTAAAAGAAATTAAAGAGTATGAGAAAGAAGACCCTTGACTAATAACACACGAGTGTAGATTATGTATTTGTGTGTCTCTCTTACGGAGATGTGTTCTTCAATAGATGATAGAATAGGAAGATTAAGAATACAAGAGGTGTTAGAATTAGATGATAGGGGAAGAGAAAAGAAAAAAAAGAAAGAATGTCAAGATGTGAGGAATACAAAAGGAAGAGGGGTATTTGTATGCCAAGAACAAAAAATGATGTTACTATTCATCAGCCACTGGTGCACTACTCCACGCGTTAGCGCGTCGCCAGCGCACCAAAAACTCATCTCAGGTTTTTAGGGTTTCAATAGCTTGCACATAAATAAAAGTTACATATAAAAACATTAAGTATCTTAAGTTCTCATACTTGTAACAACATATATCTCATTTAGGTGCATTTGGTTGATGGGTTTATAGGGTGGGTTTTGGGTAGAGTCCAAAAAAACATGTTTGGTTGATGTAATTGACTTTTTCAAAACCCACAAATAAAGGTTTTTTAAATCTTTGCTTAGTGGTTGGGTTTTACCCTAAACCTGTGGGGACCACTTTTTTTCTCTCACATACTTATTTAATTTAATATTTAAATAATATTTTTCATATCAACTTTATTATTTAATACTATAAATATATATATTTTCTTATCATAACCTACATCAAATCCAAATCCAAATATAAATCCCACTATTAAAACAAAGGCCCCTTAAAAGCAATATTTGTCAGACCGTTAAATTTAGGGTTTTGCTAATGGACATAATATTTCTACTTTATGAACAACCTATTAATTAGTAATCATTAATGAATTTTAAGTAGCATTATACCACTTTTAATTAGTATTATAATCATTAATGTTTTTACTTTTTTTTTAATCTTTTATATAATTATATCAAACATTATTCTATTTAAATTTTCTTTTATTTTTTATTTACTTATCTATCATAAATAAGATCTAGCTGTACAACAAATACTAATTTGTATGATGTTTGTAACGTAAATAAAATCGATGCCATTATTTTTTTTTTAATTGATGCTTGCTTGATTGAGCTGAATAACAAGTCATTTTTTCTGGCATTTTTATTCATTTTTGTTGTATCCGTCATATTCTAACATCATGTTGTTTGAGCTTTGTTTCTATAATTTAACAATGGTTTAAAAACCGTGTTTCATAAAAAAAACCACACCACACGCAGGTAAAAGTTTTTTTATTTACAAAATGCACTTCAAATATGCGAAAAGTTATAAAAAGAAAATTTGATTTTTTACCTATTTACGGGACTTTTTTTTTAAAAATTTTTTTATTGGGTAAAGGAGAAATTCCCCGTAAAATATATACACAAAGAATAGTAGTACATGAAATGTGGCTGAGATCCACTTAACCCCAAGCTACCACTTGGAACAACCTTAGTTACTTGAACAAATTTATTTAGCAGTTTGGCGTGATCTATCGATTTTTTAGTAAAAAATATGCCAATGAAAAGGGGACGTTAATTGCAAACAAAACGAGCCAATATTGCATTGTTTCTGGCATACATACAATATTATAAAAAATGTTGAAGTTTGATATATATTTTTAAATTTTTTACGGGAAGTCCTTGAGGTTATCAGCTCGCAGCAAAGTTAGTCCTTAATGATTAACTTTGCAACGTAACGCTACGTGAAGGACTATTTTTGTAAGAAAAAAATAGAAACGGATTACACAAATTATTTCTAGGTTTACGGTACGTTACCACAGTTTAATCTCTCGCGCTCCGCTGAGAAATACAAATTACGAACCTCATTCCACATAACAATTTGTGAATAAAAAAATTAGGAAACGCCATATTTGCAATCGTGTTGTATAGTCACTTGTCACTAGCATACTGTATAAAATCAATTTAAGGACAAATAAAAATTTGTATTATAAAGTTTGTTCGTTCATGTATATATACAAGTAGGGGTGAGATCGGTCCAAAGAACGGGGAACTCGGCCAAGACCGGACGGATCGGTCGGGTCGGTCTTCGGTCCGGTCCGGTCCTACATGGCATAATCGTCGGGTTTTTGGTCGGACGAGCGGAACGACCGGACCGGTCCGGACGAAACGGACAGAGACGAAATATAACAAATACCCGGTACCAAGGACCGCGACCGAAAATACGTACGGTTCCGGTCCGGTCGGTTCGGTCGGTATGCTAACCCATATTTACAAGTGAGCTTTTTGTGAAAAAAAATTATATTTTTTTTATTAAAATTTACTAAAGTTCGAGTGTGATAGCTTTTTGTTTTTTGTAAGATTTTGAATGCACAAGTTTACATATAAAAAAAAAGTTTGACAAGTGTTTATCTGTATTTTTGATTCTATTGAGTAGAACCCTAAATTTATTACACACATTTAAAACTTACAACCCATTATATTCATGGCTTGCGCAAACCTAACTTTAAGTAGACCACATTATTATTACACTAGGTGGTTACACGCACTTTGCTGGCGGTTAATATAAAAATTTACAACTTAATATTTACGCTATTTTTCTACCGACTTAGTAATTTCGTTTCACAACACTTTAAATGTATGTGTTCGTTTGGGTTTCCTGTAGCTTTCCCGCACACTGTATTAACATTATCATTCTGCATGTAAAGAGACACAACACTTCGAAAGTATATAGTTTTAATCGTATCAAGTTATATTTTAATTAAGGTTAAAGTTGTAAAAAATATAAATTCAACATAAAGAATCCACGACACCTATACTATTACTCTAGTATAATCCTTATGGTGGACTATAAACCGTATTACAACTTCGCTCCACCGATATGAACTAAGATCAGCGCTCACTAAGAAGAGCTACTCTCTACGGTATTCCGCCCTCGGAATCCACCCCTAAGAAACTATTATTCGACTTTTCTTCTAGGATTACTAAGATTAACTAGGACCACTAAGAACTTCTTTTTGGAAGCTTACCAAAATCCCAACTAGATCCCCAATGATCTAGGCTTGATCACTAAGATACAAGACTTCCCTTACAACTATATTGAATGAATGTTGATTGTTCAAATCAAGCCCTAACCTATCCTAGAGACTCGATTCTAAAAGAAATTATAGAGTATACGAAAGAAGACCCTTGACTAATAACACACAAGTGTGGATTAAGTATTTGTGTGTCTTTCTTATGGAGATGTGTTATTCAATAGATGATAGAATGAGAATATTAAGAACACAAGAGGTGTTAGAATTAGATGATAGGGGAAGAGAAAAGAAAAAAAAAGAATGGCAAGATGTAAAGAATACAAAAGGCAAGAGGGGTATTTGTATGCCAAGAACAAAAAATGATGTTACTATTCATCAGCCACTGGTGCACTACTCCACGCGTTAGCGCGTCGCCAGCGCACCAAAAACTCATCTCAGGTTTTTAGGGTTTCAATAGCTTGCACATAAATAAAAGTTACATATAAAAACATTAAGTATCTTAAGTTCTCATACTTGTAACAACATATATCTCATTTAAAGCAATATTTGTAACAGACCGTTAAAATTTATTACACACCATTAAAACTTACAACCCATTATCCTATATCTCAATCCTCAAACGTCTGACCACCACTTTGACCACATCCTACAGTACCAACCAAAGTGCTACAGTGTGAGGCCTAAAAAGTGGCCCAAAGTCTGGCCCAAAGTAAAAAAAATTACAAAACGAACCCTCAACTTTTAACTATTTACGATATTATATAACAAAATACACGCAATTATTTTCGCATTGCGAACAAAAAGAGCTCAATATTTCAATACTTCTGGCGTACGTAAATTTGGCCCAAAGTAAAAAAATAAAATAAAAACCATCGACCCAAAATAAAAAAAAAACTTTACAAAACGCACGCGGAAAGATTCTCGAATTGCGAACAAAACGAGCCCAATATTTTAATGCTTCTGACATACGTAAATTTGTCCCAAAGTAAAAAAAAAACACCGACCCAAAATTGAAAAAAAAACTTTACAAAACGGACCTTCAACTTTTAACTATTTACGACTTTTTATATAATAAATTTTATTTATCAAATATATAACACGTATCTATCGATTCATTCAGTTAAAAAATACCGCGGAAAGATCTTCGAACTGCGAACAAAACGAGTCAAATATTAAAATGCTTCTAACGTACGCACGATTTTTTTTAAAATGTTAGAGTTTAATATAAATATTACTCTTACATTACAAAGAGCATGTAGTGTGGCACTGTTGTGGGAATAGTGTCACGCTACAGTGCTATAGTATCGGCCTAACAGTTAGCCTAAAATATGACCAAAAATTAGCCCAAAATCTGGTCCAAATTAAAGAAGTTACAAAAAAGACCCCTCAAGTTTTTATTATTTACGATTTTTCCATAAAAATTTTAAATAAAAATTATAACGACAGAAATGCCTATGGATTACGAATAAACTGAGCCCAATATTGATATGTTATAGACGTGCATACGCTTTTATAAAATACGTTGAAGTTTAATATGCGTTTTTAAAAAGAAAAAATTAGGCCAAAATCTGGCCCAAAGTAAACAATTTTTTTTTACAAAACAAATAAATATTTTCAACACACACATTCTACAATACACTATGAGGCATGTTTTAATTTTGTCCTTTTGTGCAATCTTGACAAACAGTCTATATCCGGTCATGAGTTGAGATCCTCAAAAAACAAGGGCAAAAAAAAGATCAAATGGGTTAATCCTAACCACTCATTTTTTCATTATTCACTTTCCCACCTTTTTCTTAAAACTCAAATATCTATCAAACGATAAATCATTAAACGAAAAAAAATACACCATCGCGACGAGTATTTTTTTATCTTTCTATAGAGGGGCATTTATATATATTTTCAACGAACTTTTTTCGATTTTTTTTTTCAATCATGTCGGAAAAAATCACATGAGATTTGTATCATAATCACATGTGATTTTATGAAATCAAAAGAGATTTTTCAGACGTGGCTGAGAAAAAAAATCGAAAAAAAAGTTCGTCGAAAGTATATAGAATGACCCTTCTATAAAAAGATGATTTAATTCTCGTCGCGATGGTATATTTTGTTTTGCGTAACGATTAACGGTTTGTAAGATATTTAATTTTTAAAAAATAAGATGAAAGTGGGTTTTTTGATTATATTAAAATAAGAATAAGAATTAATATAAACCATTAGATGAAAATAAAATGGATGGACAAGATAGAACGGTTTGTTTTTTTTCTTGACCATGTTCCTTATGAAACTTTTCTCATCCGGTCATATATCATGAATATTTGTTGAGCTTATACCCTTTTTTACTTAATTATCCACATGTTACTCACAAAAAAATTATTAAAAAAAATGGTACACTGTTTTGTATCGAAAAAAATTAGTAACAAAAGATTACAAAAATGGCCCTCAAATTCTCACTATTTATGATTTTTTTATACAAGTTTTCTTTATCAATATGTGACGCACTTTTAATGAAAAATACAAGCCTTTAAAATTCGACCAAAACGAATTAATATTGATATGCTTTAAACGTGTGTACGATTTTATGAAAAATATTAAAGTTCAGTACATGTTCTTATAAAAAAATATATAAAAATTTATGATAGCCTTTTTTTAAAGTTTCATAAACCGTGCTGCCCCCGTCGCAATACGCGGGTTAAATTCCAACTCATTAAAATCAAGCCTTGCGCCAAACCCTAACTTTTAAGTAGACCCATTGTTATTACGTATATAAACCTATCAGGCTATCACACACCAAAAACATAAACAAAACACATAAATCTGATATTTCACTTATCTCTCTCTACCGTCAAAACACACTAATCCCCACCACCACCGGACGTCTCCACCCACACAGTTACACCACCAGACCTCTTCTCAACCACAGTTATACTGCTCCACCACCCGACCTCACCACCTCCGAACCAAAACACTGCCACTGAACCACAGACCACAAACCACCGCAGAAACCGCACCTCCACCAAGTTTTTACACCCCTAGTTTCCTCGCCGTCGCCAACGCCGCAGTATCGCCGAAAAACCCTACTGCCGTCGCTAAAGAAGTTGATGCCGCCGTTTGTGTTGCCTCATATTCTATTTATATCAATTATCTTCGCCACCCACGACTTACCGGCGACGGAAAATGAAGTCCGGTCACTTTTGGATTTGAAAAAAAGTAATACTAGAATATCCCTTTCAAATAAAAATTGGGTTTGTATCAAATATTTAGTTCTAGAAAATTGCATCTTCCGATTTAAATCTTTGCCCACATTTTATGGGTTTGTTTCATCTGTTGTTTTGGATCATAGCGGCGAATTGAGGTTTAATACCTTTGATTTCATTAGGAATGTTGAGGGATTGAAGTATTGCTGGTAATATTTTTCGGGTTCCATCAGTTGGGCCATTTACCACATGCTTTTGCAAAACGCATACCTGTCACTTACCCTTGAATATTCCCAATTACCTTATGCGGAGTTTGTTGTTGCTGCCAAAATGTGCATCCGAGTTTTATTTCTTCATCATTTTTGCATTCCATAATTTTGTTCAGGTTTGTTTGTTGGAGGTGAGGTGAAGCTTATAAAAGATGCCCTAAATTTTTAATTGGCCCAATTAAATTTAAGAAAAAGTGACTCAAAACTATGTATCTAGACCCAAATAAGTACTTGTAAAACTTAAATGATTTTATTTAAAACAATAAAAGCATATTTTAGCAATTTAATTTACCTACTAATATGTTAAAACTGATTATCTGAGTATTGCGATATCAGACAGTAAATCAAATCCAAACATTACTTTTCAAAATCACGTTTCATAACAGCTGATTATTTGATTATTCGTTTTGAAAACGCATAATCTATTTTAAATAAGCAAACCAAACACCCCCTTAGAATTTTAGATGATTAGATGTATCAAAGAATACGTTTCCGGGTCTTATTTTTGAAGGAAAAAAAATGAACTTTATGGTTAAGTTATTTGAATTTAAGTAACAATAATCTTAATGGTGGGTTTTTGGATAGGATTGGGAATTCGAAGTAGTTATCTGTTTTGATTTCAACTCAAAATTGTAGTATGGTGATGTCGGGAATTTTTAAAAGCTTGTAGATATTCATTATGTTGACTTGATGATGGTGAGGTTTGGAAAAAGATAGGTGATGTGCATTTGTTTATTCTAATGTATAACGTTGACTGAATATACAAGTGCGAAATAAAATAATATCAAAATGGAATTGTAGTTTAAGATTAACTTCTTTTTAAATGAACGACGATTGGCGGTGTTAAAATCGTATGAGATGCCAACCTTTTACGAAAAGCATATTTTGGTGCGAACAAGGGTTGCGATGGAGACGATTTTGGTGCGAACAAAGGGTGACCTCTCGTTGTTTGCACGCCAAAGACCCAACAACGACCCAATGGCGCCTAATAGCTTACCGGCCAGCTCGCCATTCGCACGTTATTCACCCGAATGCCATCCCTGCCACATTCGTTATTTGGTTTTTTTTTTGTGAGTGTGGGGTATTTTTGGTGAGGTTTTGTGGGACTCATAACATGTTATTGGTATGTTGTAGTAGGGGAAAGGGTTTTTAGTTATTTGTGTGTTATTGGGAGGGTGTTGAGGTGACGCTGATGTGGCGCACGAATAACATGTTATTCGTACTTAGGTCACCCTCCACTCTAACATTCATGGTCAACATCATCTATGTCATTATTTCATAAAAATTATTGTTAGTAAAAAAGTTATAAATGAACAATTTTTGCTCGCCAAAAATTTAGTTAAGGAGTACCCGCGTGATCTAATATAAATATGTGTCATGTTAACTGCGCTTAATTCCAGCTTCAGAATTGATGGGAGTCATTTAAATAAACTTTGTAACAATTGTATATTATATAAAAGAATAATGTTGAGAGTTTGGTGTGTCAAAGTTGATTACTTTTCTTAAGTTTGACATCAGTATATCATACCTCTATTTCTTATAGCATATATCCCACCATATCCATATTGAGATGTGCAAAGAGTTCACAACTCCGTGCACAGGTCGACGAGTATTTTGGTAATTGGGGCAACGATCATACTAAACCCTCGAATGAACCGGCGGTAAAATGACGCCAAACCGTGAAAGCTGCGCACTTCATGTAATGATGTAGGCGTCGGCCAGGTTGTAATGGCTGAGATTTTTGTTGTATCCATACGAATGCCCGTTCTTGGTGCGTTAGACAACCCGAATGGCATGACCATCCACTCGTACAACCCATCTCTTGTTTTAAATGCGGTTTTCCACTCGTCCCCGGGACGCATACGGATCTGATGGTAACCACTTCGTAAGTCAATTTTAGAAAAGACACTTGCTCCATGAAGGTGGTCAAGAAGATCATCAAACCGTGGGATTGGAAAACGATACTTGATAGTAATTTTATTAACCGCCCTACTATCAATACACATGCGAAACGTCCCACCTGGTTTAGGAACAAGTAAAGCGGGTACCGCACACGGACTCATGCTTTCCCGAATAAGCCCTTTTTCTAATAGTTCGGTAACCTGCCGATGCAATTCTGCAAATTCTTTGGGATTCATCCGATAAGCAGGCTTATTTGGTATACTGGCTCCGGGCAAGAAGTCTATACAATGCTGAATTTCACGTATCACAGGTAACCCGGCTGGAATTTCTTCAGGGAACACATCTTTAAACTCGTTGAGCAACGGAACCATCGACAACGGGGCAGCTGCGGTTACGGGGTTTTCTTCGATCATTAATAGCCCAAAGACAACCGATGGTGGGGACACCTTTACAAGCCCCACAAAGTCGGTTTTTGATATCAACACGCGATCGGGTGGAGCATCTTTCGGGTTTAAAGGTGCTAACGTGATATTAACGCCATCTTTTTTAAATGTATAAGTGTTACGATAGCCATCATGTTTTACTCGACGGTCGTATAACCATGGACGCCCCAACAAAATATGACATGCGTCCATCGGAATAACCTCACACCATAACTCGTCCGTATACTTATTGCCAATGGAAAAGTGTACTAGACAACGATGAGTAACTTTGACAAGGTTTCCCTTTTTGAGCCAAGTAAGTTGATATGGGTCTGGATGATTCTGTATTGGAAGACCCAATTTTTCAACCATGGTGGTAGACACCATATTCTCACAACTTCCGCCATCAATAATTACAGTGCAAACCTTACCCTTAGCTGTGCATTGAGTACGAAAAATATTAGTTCGGAGCCACGTGGTATCGTCATCTTGATCAAGGACAGCAGTGTTAAGCAATCGGCGGGTAACAAGGAGCTCACCCCGATCAGGGTAAACAACTTCAGTCTCGGCCTCGTCTTCGGTGTCATAAAGTGGATCAACTTCATCAATAAGTGTGAGGACTTGTTTATTTGGACAATCCCTCTTTAAGTGACCTATTCCTTGACATTTAAAACAACGGAGTGAGGAGGTTGTTGGAGTTGGTGAGACGCCGATAAGGGCTGGTGGTTCGGCTTTGATTGGGCCGACCCGAACAGGGCCTGTAGCCGATTGTGGTGCACGGCTAGAAGAGCCAAAACGAGTTGTTGTTTTCTGTTTTGCCAATAGCTGTTTTTCCACTTTGAGTGCCAACCTACAAACATCATGAAACGAGTAATATTGTTGCAAATAAACAACATCAGAGATATCAGTACGAAGACCACCCAGAAAACGTGCAATAGTTTGTTCTTCGTTTTCCTCTACGCCACAACGCATACGAACACGTTCAAACTCAGAAATAAATTCCTCTACCGTAAGGGTTTGTTGTTTGAGGTTGTGAAACTCCAGATATGAATCTTGCTTGTGAGTCACGGGCAAGAACTTTTTTTCCATGAGCCGCTTCATCTTGTCCCACGATTCAACCCGATGTTTACCTTTCCGGTACCGTTGATTTTGCACATGATCCCACCATAAAGAAGCAGACTTTTTTAATCGAATAGCAACGAGTTTTACCTTGATATGATCAGGTGTGTCACGAAGATCAAATATACGGTCCACTGTGCGTAACCAATCAAGAAAATCATCCGGGCATAAACGTCCTTCAAATTCTGGGATTTCTGTGCGAATACCCAAGGAGCGGATCAGATCAGTCTTTGGTGGTGCTGGGGATGGCCGACGGTGTCGTTGGAGAGGGGCCCGCTGGCGCGGATGACGCTGGTGAAAAATATTTTCGAATTCACTACCTTCGTTTTCATATTCTTCGACAGTTGAGTCGGTTGATGTGTCTTCATACTGTCTTTCGTATCTATCGAACGGATTGATTTCAAGTTCACGAACCCGTTGACGAAGTCTTTCAATCTCGACATCGCGAGGATCACGCTCGTCATGCCTGTTGCCTCTGGCGGCGAATCTACGGCCTTGGCGGTGATGATCTTCGTTCCCCGACATCTTGAGATTACCTGTGCTCTGAATACCAAATGATACGGATTCGTATACGAGTGGGTAAAAAGGATAAACCTAGGCGTAACCCTAGCGGCAATCGTTCTTGGCCAACCAAGTAACAATCGACGGCGTTGTTCTCCGGCCAACCGAATGAACAAGAAACAAAACTGTTTCGAGAGAAATTCTTTATTCAATTCTTAAAAAAACATCCCTCAATACAAAGAATAGTCTCGATATTTATAGGACAATAAGAATCAATCTAAATATAGATTGATTTAACTTTCCTATTCCTAAACATGTAATTAATTGTAAATTAAATGTTTTCGTAACAGCCTTTATTGACTACGCATATTTGACTTTGACTAAAATAAATAACTTGGAAGTTTCGGTTGGATTGGATCTTCAAAACATTTAGCCGACCCTAGCCACTTTCAGTGGGCTCAGCTTGGGTTGGGCTAAGTGGGCTTCCTCCTTGATCCGTATCATCCTCCCCCTCTAAAAAACGACTCGACCCCGATTCATCATCAAAGTCAGCATTGGGCGTATACGGAGAGAGGTCAGCAACATTAAAAGTATTAGAAACACCATAGTGACCTGGCAATTCCACCTTGTACGCATTATCATTAATTTTCTTCAAGATACGAAACGGACCATCGGCGCGCGGGTTGAGTTTACCAAAACGACCCTGGGGAAACCGGGCATGTCTCAAATGTATCCACACAAGATCGCCTTCTTCAAAAAGGACCTGCTTACGATGCTTGTTCGCACGAGTTTGGTATTGTAGATTGTGCTTTATGATTTGCTCGCGAACCTGTGCATGTAACTCTTTAATCTGGCGGGCACGCTCGTCCCCTTCGGCACTAACTGAACCATCATCCACCATAGGAGCCAAATCAAGAGGAGTAAAAGGATTGCGTCCATACACAACAAAGAATGGACTACGGCCCGTAGAGCTGTGATTGGACCGATTATATGCGAACTCAGCCTGTGGTAAAGCAACATCCCACTGTTTCGGTTTATCACCCACCAAACAACGAAGTAAACTTCCAAGACTTCTATTGGTCACCTCGGTTTGTCCATCCGTTTGAGGATGGTGTGAACTACTAAAATTAAGCTTAGCCCCCAATCGCTTCCACAATGTACCCAAAAACATAACTTCAGGAGTTAGAAAATGACATTTTTTTCGGTTAGCAAATAGTTTCTGAGTGCGTAAAACCAAAAAAATTTCTCGGAGGTGGCGGAGATGTTCAGCTTCATTGTTGCTAAAGACCAAAATGTCGTCGAAATAAACGACGACACACCGACCGATAAACGGTTTAAAAATATGATTCATCAATCTCATAAACGTACTTGGTGCGTTAGACAACCCGAATCTGTTCTCAAACAGTAGTAATATATAAAGGCAGTACTAATTAACACTTGATACTCGAACATTATTAAGTTTTTCTTACCGAAACCTTAATAACATAAACTGTCCTTTTCGAGCCCAATAGAAAAGTACCTTATTTTCCTTCTTTGTTCAATAGCAGCAGTAGTACCACGTCTTCAAACAGTACAAAGTGATATTTGGCAGCATTAAGTATACAAACAGTTGTAATATTGCATTAAACAGTACCAACTATTTTCGCAGTATTAAAATTCTTTTCTTTTTCACGTGCCCAAAAAGTTTTAACATAAATACATGTGCTACTTCTCTTTCTATTTTTTATAACCAAATCTTATCTTACTTTATAGAAGATCTCTTTGTCTCCACATATCCATGTCCATAACACATGCGAAAACCCAATAGCAGAAGTAACCACGAACACTCTTACTATAAACTTAGGGTTTTCGAGCTTCTCTTTTCTGAATGAATTAGATTTTGAGTCACTATAATGCCATGAAAACAATTATAACCCTTACAACATGATGACGATTTAATTTATACACCATAGAAACCGGATCCATCACCAAAAAGAACTTCTTGTATCATTAGGGTTTTACCTAATTAGGGTTTATAGAAAACCCTAACTTCACCGAATTCCAATGATTTGAATTTACCGAAAAAGAAGAACGAATTCGATGTAAAGAAAACCCTTAATAGTAACAATGATTTATAAATCGTATTGCATACCAATTAAGGTAGAGAGGACGATCATATACACTGTTATATCATATTAACTCCAAAACCCCATTAAAACTTTTAACCACCTTGATTTCTTGAAAATTAAGGTTTTAGGGTTTCTTCAAAAACCTTGTAGATCCTAGATCGAGAGCCACGAGGCTTTGATACCACATGATAGAACTAAAATACTTGATAGTTCTTGGATCGTTTATAGCTCAGGTTGTTTAGACCTTTATCTAGGATAATATCAATGTTCATAAGTTAAAAAAAAGCAGAATAAGAACAAAGATATTCAACAAGGTTTTACCAAACATTTACCACAGCCCCAATAAATTTGAATCAAGATAATAAGGTACATCATAAACTGTAATCAGGGATCAAGGAAGAACCTTGATTACCTTGAGGCGACACCAACTCTATACTAGACGTCTATAATCTTCTTGTGTACCATCACACATACTTTTTTTGTATATTGTAAACCTAAGTCTATGCTCTCTTTATTAAGGAAGAAAGATCATGACTTACAAAAGAAATATATTACAATTAGGAAACTATTTAAATAGCATTAATCATCATTAATTCTTTCCTATCAATATGTTAATAGCCATATATAACTTATCTTTTCTCTTTTAAGCAAGTCATCAATGTTGTTCTTGTTTCCTTCTTAAGGATATCCTTCCTAAAATTTATATCATCCATTTGAAGAATCTCTCATCTCTCTAAGCATTTAAGTCCTTCTTGTCAGTTCTGTTTTGTCTTAACAACTCAAATTAAGTTCCGAACAATCTCATATCACCTCATTGTATGTCCTTATCAGATCCAACTCCGTTTTTCAGCACTGCTAGAGAAGGAGAACTCCACGAACAATATGGCGGATGTGTCATACTGTGGTAGTGCAAGAGGATAGTATCTCTCGTCTTGGATGCCTCTTCGGTAGCCTGGAGTCCACCTTTGGATAGAATTGTTCCTGTGGGCTTCTCCTCTTTAGTGTTGTGTAGGGCTAGCCAGGATTGGGAAGCTTGTTCTCCAGTGACAATTGCTTTGCCCTTGCCTTCTACTACAGGGAGTGGTCGGATGGCCTTTGCAACAGGTTTTTGAATTGCCACACCTCCAACACGTGCATGACCCTGTGCCTGAAATGACTCCAGACTCAATCTGGCATCCGTATATACGTTCCAGAGAGATCAGCGACGAGAGCGCGGGGAGTTGCGAGCGCGATTTACCTTGATGCATTTAGGTTCAGGTTCAAGTGAGTTGGTTCTTCATCAGGTTCATCAACCAGCCAGAGAGAACTCTTCACGGTATGAACTTTTGTAACTTTACCCTTGCTGGCTTTTTGTAGTGATGTAGCCTTGGTTGACTTTTCTTTGGCAGGCTTTGGCTTGGGTGGCTTAGCAGTAGAGGCCTTAGAAGGTTTTTCCTTGGTTACCTTCGGCTTCGGTGCAGGTGCTGGTTTGCTTGACTTCTCGATAGCTGGCTTTGGCTTGGTTTGCTTGGTACTAAATGCAGATTCACTCTCTCTTTCTTACTTTCTCGGTGAGCCGTAAACTTGAATCATGCTTTGTGACCATTTCCAAATAAGCATTGTAGTAACGGTGCATTCTTGATATTGTTCGAATCAGCTCGTTGGAATTGAGTCATTCAAGACCTTCTACTCACTCACTATATATATACTTTTTTTTTTTTTCTGCCTTTAGGAATGAATTTGAGGATTACCAAGTCTGGATATTTCTTCTTCTTCATGCAAGATGAAACAGAGATGTTTTTTTTGATCCTCAGTGAATGTTTATGGAGAATTCTCCCAAGTGACATATGATTAACTTTGTGAACCGACAAAATAAGAATAACATGAGGCTTGTCTTTCCCTCCTGCCCTTCTTATAGGATACTGCCTAGATTGGCCTGTCATTGAGAAAGGTTCTTAATAGCTTGTACAAATTCCTCTCCACATTAGTTCCAGGATAAATCAACAAAGTCAACATTTGTACTTGTGATTATGCCCCAAAGCATCTGAAGAACTAGGTATCTGGGCCTATCATGTCCAGAAGTCTTGCCTATGAGACATTGGTTGATCATAGACAATATAGCTCTCCAAGGCTGATATAGGTTATTCACCGCCATTCTTGACACAAAGTGAATTCCCTCTGTATACCTAGCTCATTCACAAAGTCCATAATTGCATCACCCGACATAGGAGACACAAACTGGTAAGCTTGATCAATGGGTGTTATCTCTAAATCTTCCCTCAAAAGATTAACATCTAATACGAATCGGGTTTCATCCAGCTCAAAACTATAAGCTCCAGTCTTTGCCTCATATGTAAGCGTGTTATAGAATTGTTGAATGTAAATAGTTGAAACCGAGGCTGAGGCCGTGAATGCCATGAAGAGGTTTGTGTTCTATAGAATATCCACAAAGATCTAAAAGGTTGGATTCTTTTGCTTCTTTTGAAGATCCAAAACATAGTTTCTCTTTCCAATAGGAACCCATGTAGCAAAGGGAAGTATCTAATCATCAGATCTTGTGGGACCAGGAGCGAGAACATTCTTATCATCCATTTTGTTTGAACAAGAATATCAACAAGGACAGGCAGACGTGATATATATTTTGATGTTAGATGAGAACATTGACATGCTTCGATTGATTATGGTGAGATTAAGTCAACGTTGGTCAAGGAAATCCGATTAACACATACAAGTTAACCAGTCCTGGATGGGAGTTAACAAGGTAACTGTGCCTTTGGATTGGGCCTAGAAAGGGTATGGGGACTAATGGGCCCAAACCTTGAAATTCTGGCCCAAACCGCTATCCACTTAGGCACCAAACCGCTGTGAGGTAAGTTAATCAAACTGCTGTGAAGAGGAAAGATCAAACTGCTATGTAGGGAAATGATCAAACCGCTATGTAGCGGAATGATCAAACCACTACGACCAAACAGCTACGGATTTTTATATTCATTTTAATCAAACCGCTATGACCAAACAACTACGAATATTATATTCATTTTAATCAAACCGCTATGACCAAACAGCTACGAATATTATATTCATTTTAATCAAACCGCTACCAGTTAAGAAAAATTCAAAATAGCGGTTTGGATTATTTTAATAATAAAATAATCTTCATCAAACCGCTACCTCGTAGCGGTTTGCCTCTTCATAATAAAATATTCATTTATCATCAAACCGTTATCAGGCATATCTAAGCAAACCGCTATCAAGCAACTTAAAGCAAACCGCTATCAAGCATTTTAAAGCAAACCGCTATCAAGACTATTAGTGCAAACCGCTATCAAAAAGGCAATCCTAACAGGCAAACCTCTACGAAGAACACAAAGCATACGTTTAATTTTCTTGCAACCTTTTCATTCCAAATGCACTCCAATGTAACCTAAGACCTTCTAATTTACAAGCAACTCATTTTAATCATTCAAAGCCTTAACATATCATCTAATTCGAGCTTTGAGCAACCTTTTAAGCCTTAAACTTTTGTGAAATTTATCGGGAGCATGCAAGCTTTCTTTGTTACCCTAAACACAACTTAGTACTAGCAAACACAAACATTCATACTTACAACAACAACTTCGAGCCACTGTTTGACTTGTGAAAGTCAGACCTTATGCGAAAAAACATCAAATCATGCAATGTATTGTAAGAGGATCTCCAATGAACATCAAACCTTCTTTATCTCAACCTAATGATTAAATCCCAGCAACAAAAACACATCTTTAAACACACATACTCATTTTGGTCAAAAAAACGCATACAAGATTATTCAAATCACACAAATGTAATTGATTAAAGTTAATCCAAGCATGATCGAGTAATCACCACCTAAATCCGCACCTATCCCTCTAATCAATTCATAATTACACACAACATTCAGAGTTTAGATTAAAACCTAGGTCGAATCTAGAGATTGACGCTATTTGAATGTGTTTTAAGTTGATTCCTTTTAGCAAAACGATCTATAACAGATATAGAACACGATGTAATGTTTACCTTAGCGAATACAACACAAGAAATTGAGAAGAGGATGGTGGCGATTCGATGTAGCGGTTTGCGAAAGAGAGTGTGTGTTTTTTGTGTTTGACCGAAAGTTGAAAGTTTGACCAGACTATCAAACCGCTACCTATTTATATTTTAGGTTTGGAGATTGGCAGTTTTGAACCCTTAGGTTTCTAACACTCTTAATTTTTTTGTTTAAAGGTTTTCTAGGGTAAACTAGTTTGAAGATTGGCATCTTCAATCCTTGTAGATTAATAGAGCTAGAAAACAGTTAGCATATTGCACATAAGTCCCTAAACTCTTTAACTAATGACAATTTTGGCCCTTTGAGTTAAAAATAATTAACTCCCCCTCAAATTATAACCCCGTATTACTACAAAACCTTTTCCATTAATTGTATGATGTGATCTAGAAACCCGTCTGATGCAATAAACTTGAAATCACTCTCCCCCTCTAACAATGACCCATTTTCTATTTAAAGAGTTGTAGTCGTTGTTTAAGTTGAACAGATTATTTTGAAAAACCTGATTTGATGAATTTCTAACAACACCTTTCCACCGTGATTAACACAAATAATATTTGAAGAATCAATTAAGAAGAAAATTATTTTGTTATAAAAGGAAGATTTCTCTTCCGGTTAAGAAAGAATGCACTGAAACGTACATTAATCCTTGGATGCACGGGTATTAAGTAATCCGTGCCCGGGAAAAATTAATTACCCGTTGTTAGGAACAACTATCTTTTTGGCGACAAGCTTTCCTCAAATTGAAAAGCGGGTTGCAGTCAGAAATAACTACAAACCATTAAGACATGTTTTAAAACAGTTTGAACTTCCGCTCGAACTTCATTTAAAGGCCCGTGCCATTATTGAATGACATTTCTAAGTCCGTAAATGTTATTGATTTACAGAAGACATATCTTGAAAAATAACTTTTGGTATTTTCTATTTTTTTGATTTTTATGGTTTTTATAGGTTTTATATTTTTGTGTTTAAATATATACAAATATACATAGGATATATGAAGACTATCCTTTACTCCTCTTCTCCTTCCTGAAGACGTTTAAGGGTTTCCAGAGTCATACTCTTCATACCAAGACGCAGGAGTAGAAATTCGAACCGCTCTCTCGGTAATGCCTTGGTGAATATGTTCGCAAGCTGATAATCCGTCATCACGAAGTACAATTCAACCACGCCCTTTTCAACCTGATCTCTAATGAAATGGTGTCGGATGTCAATGTGCTTGGACCTGGAGTGCTAGACATTGTTGCAGCAGAGAGCAATAGCAGTGCGATTGTCACAATACAGGGGAATCTTATTGAAGGCAAAACCGTAGTCTGTCAGCTCTGACCTCATCCAAAGTATCTGAGCACAACATCCAGACATGGCAATGTAGTCAGCCTTTGTGGTTGAAATCGTAGTGCTCTTTTGTTTCTTTGATGACCAGCTAACTAATTTATCTCTAAGTAACTAAGCACTTCCTGACGTACTTCTTCGTGTATCTTGACAACCGGCATGGTCCGCATATGCATAGGCCGTTAGTGCCATGGCTGTGTCTTTCGGATACCAAATACCTAATTAATGGTTCCTCTGAGATACCGAAGGACCCGTTTAAGTGCTTCAAGGTGCTTTTTGGTAGGCGATGCCTGATACCTAACACACACGCATACAACGAATACAAGGTCAGTTCTGCTAGCAGTGAGATACATTAGGGAACCGACCATACTCTGAAACCGAGTCTGGTCAACTGGAATCCCTAAGAGGTCCTTATCCAGTTTGAATCGATCCACCATGGATGTATCAACAGGGTTACACAAATCCATCCCAAATTTCTTTAATATTTCTAGAGCAAATTTTGATTGATTGATAAAAATGCCTTCGGGACTTTGAGAAACTTGTAATCCTAGGAAAAAAGACATTTGTCCCATCATTGACATTTGGAATTTTGAACTCATCTCATTGGAAAATATGTCACATGCTTTAGGGTCGGTCGAAGCAAATATGATATCATCTACATATATTTGCACAAGAAGAATATGTTTGCCTGTTTTCCGAGTGAATAATGTCGGGTCAACGGCCCCCTTAGAAAACTTGTTGTCCAGAAGAAACTGTGACAAAGTGTCATACCATGCCCTAGGAGCCTGCTTCAAACCATACAAAGCCTTCTTCAGACGATAAACATCAGTCGGATGATTTGGATCAACGAAACCCTCTGGTTGACAAACATAGACTTCCTCCTTTAATTCACCATTAAGGAATGCGGTCTTGACATCCATTTGATAGATGGTCATGTTTTTACTGGCGGCATTGGTGATGAAGTTTCTTATAGCCTTGATGCGTGCAACTGGTACAAAGGATTCCTTAAAGTTAATACCCTCCTCTTGTCGATATCCCTTGGCCATCAACCTAGCATGTGATGTGTTTCAAAAGCTTTAAATTTATAGAGACTAAAAATACCGGGACAATTAATCTGGAAACAACTACTGAGTAAAGTTATAAAAAACCCTCCGTTTGTAATATATTATTGTAGGTAGTCCAGGTCGATCCACAAGAGATTAGGCAATTCTAGATAAAAGGATGATAATATCAACGAAAAAGGATTAACATAATAGTATTATCACGGTTCTAAAGATAATGGTTTAATTCAATTAAAAGAGATGTTTGGTCAAGGAACAAGAAATATAATAGATAAACTTGAATAGAGGAATGATTCACGGATGTAGTTATAATCGATTTAAGAGTGTTTAGTTGCTTAAAAAGATTGTCTATTGTTCATAATGCAAAACCCTTTTCGGCCTTTTATATTTAATTAAAAAATGCTTTAAGTATAATCATCCGTTGTTTGATGATGAGTACTATAAAGCTTGCTAAACCAAGATTCGTTAACATTGGGTTTGCATTAAACCTTTTTGTACTTGGGTTAATTTTCGTTTCCTTAGCCAATTCTCACAAGGCTAAAGTCTAGTTGTCATAGACAAATAACTTGGAAATCACCCATTTAATCCGGAGTCGTTTGACCTATATCCGTAATGAATGGTGATCAAACGAAGATTAAAGGATCCAAGTCCAAGAACATCAAGCTCATATTATTCATATCAAAAGTTCATTCAAATAGTCAAGTTTGATCCATTATATCCAAATAGTTCCTAACCAAACATGTTAAACTACTCAACAATCATAATAGCAACACATTTAACAAGTAGAATAGATCCAAAATTCATATTATAAAAAGATGAAAACATGTTTCTTTACCAAATTTCAAGAGCAAAAGATCCAATATAACAATTTCTTCTTAGAACAAAGATACAACTGATGTCTATCACCTCCAACTTCTGAAGTTATGAAACTTTGCTTGCTCTTCTATCCTGGAAAAGATGAAGATGAAGATAAAGGTTTTACCCTTCAAATCTTCCTAAGAACTTACTCCAACTCTTGGAGAATGATTGAATGTGTTTTATGAACTAATTGATGTTGTTGTGTGTCATCTTTCTCCTCCAAATCGAGCTCTATTTATAGTAATGATTGGGCAACTCAAAAGTTGCATCATTGATGGCATTTTAGTAACTGACACAGAAAGTGCGCCGCACTTGGATAAAGGTGTGTCACACATCCCTAATAAATGACTTGCATTAAACACGTTGACAAGTGCACCGCACTTGACAATAAATCCGGTGCACTTTTGCCTTTAATATCAATTGTCCCTTTCTAGATCCTTCTTTTGACGATTATTAGTTGTAAATAACCAAATCTCTTGCACGTTAAGTCCTTCCTTCCACTTTTAGTCCTGAAACAATATTTACATAACAAACGACCAATTCTTGCAATATTTATTGCGTTAGCACTTTTTTTTATCGCATTTCTAAGGGATATTTTATGTATTTTTAGAGCGTTATCAAATCCCCTCATACTTAACTTATTGCTTGCCCTCAAGCAATCAAAGCAAAAGAATTTCGTTTCATGAGATTAGAAATTATTAGCATAGATAACGCGACAAAGCAACTCTCGAAATTTCGGATAAGTTTTATATTTTTTTTAGATCCACTCACACTCAATTTAGTGAAATGGGTGATAAACGGGAGTCACACAAACGCACAGTCATGAAATGTACAAATTACCATAAGCTTGTACTAGAAACTAAACTCCACCGACATGGCGTAAGCACCGGACATTATCTTCAAAAGAGGTTACATACAAGTAAGTTTCGGGTTTGTTTTGTTGAAAAGAGTTTATAATTAAATAATAATCCATCTTATCCGTTATTATATCAAACTTCTTTGTTAGGTGATATTCAGACATTCACACTTATTCTTTCTATTTTTTTGCAGAATAGTCTTGGGGGAACTTGCTTCCCCCATATTTATGATAAGAACACTTGCGCAATACTTCAAACGGATAAAATTTCATATGATTTCATTAAAAAGTGATTTCAACAAAGTAATTCATTTATATATTCCATTTTAATAATACCTCTCAACCAGAATAATATTTATATCACGCAAGCATGATCTTACTGCGGTCTCAAAAAGATTTCAAGCACAAGTTCTAGAATTTACAAATCACCGGCACACTCATAATTTTCAACCGACATCACTGTTCCAGAAAGAGTGATAAAGACCATACATACACATCCATAACAACGAATAGACACATTGACTGCCATCAAAACCCTAATAACACGAACAGGCTAAAAGGGCATCATATCTTCTTGGTATCAAAGATGAGATACCCGAAATCTTAAAGTCTAAGGGTGAACCTCACTTTTAATTGATGGCATAATATGCTAGTAACGTTATCTATCTCGAGTCCAAAAGATTGCTTACGATCGTGAAAATTTAAATTTTGTTATTAACGGTTTTTAAATGTTTTCAAACTTTTCTAGTTACTTCCCCATCCCATACTTAATAATGTATCATTGTCCCAATGCGAAAGATTATAGAGAAAAGAATAAATAGGGAAAGTGAAATAACTTTTGTATTGCCGTATCCTCCAAAAACTCTTGTTTGCATTCCGTTTTTTCCATCTATTTTTTCCTGTTCAAATACACCATATTCCAAAACAAATGCATCAAAATAATTATCTAATTGATTTAATTAGTTTTAAAATAATGTTTTTAATGCAACAGAGGGCATTTAACATATAATAAAATAATAATAATATATTTGGGGGGTTTTTTTTTTGAAACACGCACTGTCCAAACACACACAATTACATAACCCAACCTCGTGTCATCCGACACTACTCATCCTCTTCATCATCATGTTGTTTCTGTGGTGGCTGTTGTGGATAGTGCTGCTGGTAGTACTGGTTGTACTAGGGCTGAGCATAACCAGGTAGGTTGTAAGCATCCGGTAACAGAACATTATAAACTCCTGCCATGTGCTCAAAGACACCCTGGTACCTATCCCAGTGATATGCATGTTTGTACTCCATCCTCTCTATCGCCTCCTGTCTGATCTCCATGCTACCCATACGCTCATATAAATCCTGCATCGAAGCTCGCTGAACTCTTGGAGCTCTCTGGGCGGCAACTCTCGGGACATCATCAACCGGAATATCAGGAATCAATCTATCCTCAGAGTCGATCAACTCTCTCAGGGTAGTCCTGTCTAAATCTCTGCAGTAAACCGGAGTACTCAGGGTACGTACTATCTCTTCAGTCAAAACTCTGCTCTTCCTAGCAATCTTTGTAATGAACTGACCACAGCAAATCTGACTGTCCTTCTGACTTCCAGCTCCCTTTCTTTTCATTGTCCATTTGCAATTCACCCATGCACCTTTGCATACCCAATTCTGATGTCTTCCTCAAACAAACTTTACAACCACAAATCATTGCCTCAGAATCCTTCTCAATCCAGTTCGTCCTCTGACTAATCCGTAAGTGATCATTTTATGCAAAACTCTGAGAATCAAGAATCTAAACGGAAGTGATTGAGCTCCTAGATAAATGTAAGTCCCCTATCAATGTCTAATCCTTTCCTAATATTCTCTAGCATTTAAGTTTTCATCACAAAAAAAAGCATTCTTTAAACCTCCTGACATAAGCATCAAAACCTATCTTCATTCAATTCCCCAGCATGATAAAATCCAATCTCCTACAAATTCTAACCAAGTAGACTATGAGCACTGTCCTCCCTAGTCTAAAACAGATTATTTCTTTGACTGCTAAAACTCATCATCTGCACACAACGAAAAACTTCCATCAAACTCCATAGATAGCATAAAACTCATGGCAAAGTTCTGGGTAAATAGGTTCACGGATATTAAAAGCCCTTACCCAAGCCACGGAAAAGAATATCTCTTCATCGGATTGAGCTTCCTTCAAACTAATCTTTAACATTTGATCAATCTAGTCTCCACAACCAATTTTGTGTAACAACTGCCAATCTACGATTTGCGTGAAAAAATTAATTTTGGGAGCAAAGTTGCCAACCTTAGATTATAACGAACTTTGCTTCTCTTCTCTACTACAACCTCTCCATTCCAAGAATTCGTGGTGAACATCTGGGAGTAATGCTTCTTTGACGGTTTCAACATTTCTAGAGCATTTGGCACAGGATGACCCGACCTCATGATCGTATGTACCTGAAGTCTACACATCACAAATCAACCAAAGACATGATATATAATTAAGTTAGACAAGATTTAGCATTGCTGGTTATGTCTTGATTAATTTGTAGACATTCTGTTACTTTTTGTGATAAAATGTGCGGCGCACAAATCCTAAGTGCGGCGGTTTTTTGAATAATCAAGCAAGTGCGGCGACTTTCAAACCAAAACCGGCACACTTCCTGCTCTGTTTTAAATAAAACGAGTTTTTAACAATGTTATCTTAATCTAAACTCTAATTCCAAATAGTTAAACCTGGATTTATTCAAGGGCATCTCTTAATTCTTAATAATAATGCATAATTCTAGTCCTATTCAAATGCTATTAGCATAATTTTAAACTTAATTCATATAAACCCTAAACACACAATTTTAATAGATTTGATGATAAGAAATAGTAATGAATGAAATAAAGATACCGTTGGCATGATTAAGAATTTAGTGGATTGGTTTTTAGAATATGTCCTTCGATTTTGATTGTAAACTCGGCGGTGTCTAAGTTTTTTTTGTGGTATTTCTAATGAGTTGAAAACTTCTTTTATAAGTTTTTGTTCCTGAAATAACTGAAAGTGCGGCGCAATTCCACTAAGTGCGGCGAACTTGTTTTTTTAATATTACTTATAATAACTAAAACGTAAACTAGTCCACCAAAATCTTCATTCATTAATATCGGGGTAGTCCCCGTACATCAAAGTATAATCCATAATGGATTTAATACAATTGAATTTATTTAGAAAATGCATCCGACAAAAATAAAATTTACAGATACGATAAACCAATATTTAGGGAAGTGCTCAACTTCTTCCTCCCTTATCTTTGCTTCCAAACATACTCGACGAACCAGTTTGGGTGACATTAAGTCCTCAATCGAATCCTCAGTTTTCCAACTGCCACATTGCAAACGTCAGGATTAGATACATTACATTTTTTAAATCGAGCTTCCATTCAACATCACTCAGTTTAGTGGGAGTGATCCTAGAAAACATTACAGCCCTTTTTCCCAACAAGCTTGAATTTTCAAAAGGAGTTTATACTGATTCAAGAGTGACAAGGTCATGTTTTTCAGCAGGGTGGTATTGTTTTGTTCTGATTGGTCTAGATTGTGAATTGGTTGTTCCCATATCATTCCTCTTAATCACATGTTCTTCGTCATCTGAGTTCGCTCTCAGCAATTTTGATTTTCTCGTGATTTAGACGCTCTAAAGGTTGACAGTATGTTCCATCAAAGTAGATAACATATCCTGTTTGGATTGTCAATGTTGCCTCCAACCGTATCAAGGAATCCACTACCCACCACGATGGGTGCGTCCCGGTCTACAGGTATTTCCAAAATTAAGAACTTGGCAGACAGAGTGGTAAATCTAACTTGACATAGTACATTTACCAACCGACCAGTTACTTCAGCTTTTGTATAGTTAATCATTGTTATGTTCCTGTCTTCTTTCATGATATCATCTCTACCTCGCTGTTCTTAAGATTCTGTGAAGGCATGGTGTTATAGTCAGATCCTGTATCAGCAAGAGCATTTTTCCACATTGATTCGCTTGCCCAGCCTACATTGGACCAATAGTGAATGCCCCTGGATCTTTTTTCCCCTTAAGCATTTTCCCTTTCATTTTTGCCATTGCTTTTTCTTCTTCCGGTTTAATCATTCCATCTAATCTGACTTTGTCAGCCCATATTTCCTCCAACAACTTTCTGTATTTATCATTATAGTCTAATGTTTCTATTACTGGCCTCACTTCTTATAGAATTTCATACCTCATACTGATATTGTGCGCAAGTGCCCTCTTTTTAGCTTCCTTTTGGGTTAAGGGTATTCCAATGGAATGAATATGGGTTCAACACCATTATAAAAGTACATGATGTTCCCATTACTACTTTTTCTTTTATTTCACTTCCCTACCCATTTTGCATACCATTGGTGGAAGATCGGTTTCTGTTTATGGTACCTCATCAAAGTCAAAGTCAGGCAACATTTCTAAGTCATCAAGGTTTGGTTTCCCTTCTTCATCACTGCTTAAAAGAAAAGGGTCAAAGTCAGGTTGTATTGTTAATAGTTTCCTTCCCCGAAGTTTACGCTTGCATTGTAATACCAAGAATGATCTTCCAAAAATTAATCCTGGCTTAAATTCGTCCTCTTCAGGATTTATGATGAATTGAAAAAGTAAATTTCCCCACGCAGTAATACCATCAACTCTTTTCCCTTCCTAACCTCATACTCCAGACAAAGTTTGAATGCGTAGTCGTTTGAGATTAAGTTATCATTCTTTTCCAAATTGATCTCTCCATCTCATGCATATAAACCATTCATAAAACATTATGCAATATACCGATCACTATCCTCTTCAGTGTACATTTTATGAAAGACCAAAGCTTCAGGTTCTTTCTTTCCTCCACTTCCTGCTGTATCTTTGTATTCAGGTGATCCCTATCTCCTACCCTTCGCGTCAGGTCACAAGAGATCTCAATCAACGTCTTTATCCCTAGGCATATCTTTTCATACTCGAGTCCATATTACTTTTAAAATAATATAATATGAAAATAAACATTAGTGGGTTAGTCAAAGCATATATAAGCAACTTCCTATACTTACATAATATTAATAAGCACATAGCAATCTTTATTTCAAACAATCCCTTTGCAAAATATGAGTTTTTAGCATACTGTTTTGGTTCAGATAGAAAAGTGTGGCGGTTTTGTGGAAAAGTACGGCACACTTTCTGAAAAGTCAATAATCCTTCTTTATTTTCCAGAAACACCGGCGTACTTAGGTATAAGTGCGCCGTACTTCTGGAAATCACACTTCTAATTTTTGTTGTGCTCTTTATTTGCATAATTTTATTCAAAAAGATTAATCTATATAACATAGGATATTCCAGAAGGTATTATCAATACGGAAACATAAGCAATCATGTAGAAAATTAACCAAATAAGCTAATAAGAAAATATTTTTTGCTTTTTTCATTTTTAAACACAAGTTATATATAAATTTAACAATTATCAATACTAGAAATATATTCCTCATAAAAAAATTATTAAATTACAGATTATGGGGTTCTTGATTTTTTATATGATCAAGTTACTTTAATTCCAACTTCTTTTCTCAATTATCACTCAAAAGTGCGGCGAACTTTGGGTAAGTGTTGCGCACTTTCTGAAGCAGTAACAATAAAATGGTTTCCGTTTGCCAGAAAACGGTACGACGATTTTTAAAATTTAGGTTGTAATATTAAAAATGACTTTATCAAAAAATGTTTTCAATCCCCGGCAGCGGCGCCAAAAACTTTGATGTGTTTCAAAAGCTTTAAATTTATAAGACTGAAAATACCGGACAATTATATGGATACGCACGGGTAAAATATAACCATCGTTTGTAATATAGTATTGTAGGTAAGTCAGGTCATTCCACAGGAGATTGGCAATTCTAAGATAAAGTCGATAATATCATGAAAAAGGATTATCTTATAGATTGTCACGGTTCTAAAGATAATGGTTTAATTCAATTAAAAGAGATGTTTGGTCAAGGAACAAGAAATATAATAGATAAACTTGAATAGAGGAATGATTCACGGATGTAGTTATAATCGATTTAAGAGTGTTTAGTTGCTTAAAAAGATTGTCTATTGTTCATAATGCAAAACCCTTTCGGCCTTTATTTTTAATTATGAAAATGCTTTAAGTGTAATCCGTGTTTGATGATGAGTACTATAAGCTTGCTAAACCAAGTTCGTTAGACATGTGGTTTGGCGTTAAACCTTTTTGTACTTGGGTTAATTTTCGTTTCCTTAGCCAATTCTCACAAGGCTAAAGTCTAGTTGTCATAGACAAACAACATGGAAATCACCCATTTAATCCAGAGTCTTTCGACCTATATCCGTAATGAATGGTGATCAAACGAAGATTAAAGGATCCAAGTCCAAGAACATCAAGCTCATATTATTCATATCAAAAGTTCCTATCAAATAGTCCAGTTTGATCCATTATAATCCAAATAAGTTCCTAACCAAACATGTTAAACTACTCAACAATCATAATAGCAACACATTTAACAAGTAGAATAGATCCAAAATTCATATTATAAAAAGATGGAAACATGTTTCTTTACCAAATTTCAAGAGCAAAAGATCCAATATAACAATTTCTTCTTAGAACAAAGATACAACTGATGTCTAGCACCTCCAACTTCTGAAATTATGAAACTTTGCTTGCTCTTCTATCCTGGAAAAGATGAAGATGAAGGTTTTACCCTTCAAATCTTCCTAAGAACTTACTCCAACTCTTGGAGAATGATTGAATGTGTTTTATGAACTGATTGATGTTGTTGTGTGTCCTCTTTCTCCTCCAAATCGAGCTCTATTTATAGTGATGATTGGGCAACTCAAAAGTTGCATCATTGATGGCATTTTAGTAACTGACACAGAAAGTGCGCCGCACTTGGATAAAAGTGCGCCGCACATCCCTAATAAATGACTTGCATTAAACACGCTGACAAGTGCGCCGCACTTGACAATAAAACCGGCGCACTTGTGCCTTTAATATCAATAGTCCCTTTCTAGATCCTTCTTTTGACGATTATTAGTTGTAAATAACCAAATCTCTTGCACGTTAAGTCCTTCCTTCCACTTTTAGTCCTGAAACAATATTTACATAACAAACGACCAATTCTTGCAATATTTATTACGTTAGCACATATATTTCTCGCATTTCTAAGGGATATTTTAAGTATTTTTGGAGCGTTATCACCTTGTTTTTCAGAACATCACCGCACTCATCAAGCTTAACTTTGTAAATCTACTTAAGAGCAATAATCATGACACAGTCAGGTTGTGGTACAATTTCCCATACTTGAAGTCAATCAAATTCTAGAATCAATTACAGTACGCTTAGAGCTAATACTAGAATCAACACGATTCATGGTTTTCAAACTAGACTTATCGGTCCTAGGGTGTTATTCTACTTGCTTTGTGTTGACACTCTTAGCCGACAAGATCTTATTTTTCTTGGTATTGCTCTTAGACTGTGATCCGCAAGCATCAGTGCAACTGTTTACTCCTATAGAAGGAGGCATAGGGACATTAGTCTTCAGAATGTACAGTTTCTCTACATGTTTGTGTGTGTTACTATTAGACGTTTCACATTGGTCCCGCAAAAGTAACCTTTCTTTTTTCCTAGTAAGGGGTAGCATCAAGGTTTTTTATCTTGTAGATTGACTCTTATACGGACAAGTGCCAATCACATATTCTAATAGTTCGTGAGAGTGTTTAGTGTAAAGGCAAGCAAATGCAAGTGAGCTATCTAATGGTCTTTCAACCTTAGCTTCCTCTACGATCTCGCGAAGGGTTTCCACACTTTCCTTAAGGTGTTTGAGATAATCTAGATGCACTTCCCTATTGTTCCTATTGCGAGGGGGAATTGGTTCAACATCTATCGCATACCTACCAGTGGCAAGAACTCTTGGTTTTACAAAATCCATAGTGATGCATTACAGATTTTCATGTATTTGGGCTTTTAGATTCTCATTTTAAGTTAACAAGGCAGTTGTTTATTCGATATGTTTGGCACGCGTGATCTTAATAGAATCATATAATTCCTTGTAATGCTGCTTAATTTTTGCATTCTTAGTCCTAAAAAGCTCATTTTGTTCTTGGAGAACTATGACTTTGTCAGTTAATTGAGTGATCTGAAAATCTAAGGCCTTGAAATCAAGAGTACGGTCAGTTTCACTATGGGTCTCATTTAATTGACATATTTGTATCCTTAATTTTTTGATGGCGTTGTCCTTTTCTTGAATGGAAGCTTTCATTTTTTCGATTACAAAAATAGAGTCAAAATCAGGAGCATCTCGAGCCAGGGGGAGGGGGTGGGGGGGGAGGGGAGGGGGTGAGATTGTTGTTTCCAAACGTCTTTACGTTTTGATACTTTAACTACAAATTAAGGATTTAACATCAAGATTGGAAAAATGTTTTACTAATTCAGTATGATCATCTTTTTGAACCTTATCATGTAATTTAGAAAGCTCTACTTCAAGTTCCAGACAGCGTGCTTGAACAACAGTGTGGGCATCATGCATTTCAGTGAATCAAGATACAGTGAGCTCAGAATTTATTGCAATATAAAACACATCTTTTGACAAGCAATCAACAATTAAATTGCCATTTGCAATGAGGAGATTTTTCCGCTCAATCTCATCATACTTTCTATTCACAACATTTTGGTCAACCTCAGCTTCCAACTCTTCAAAAATTTCTTTCATTTCTTTGACTTCCTTAGTGAGAGCCTTTTGAATACCCTCAAAATGTTCTTTAAGTGTTTTGAAAAATGGAATAACTTCGGTGAGATAGCATTCCTTGGTTTGTTCAAAACCCCTATGCACCGTAAAGTGAGCCCCGTTGGTGTAATTCTCTTTTTACAGGTTTTTTCAAAGTCCAAAAAAAGTTGTATTAGTGCAAAAATGTTAATTTTTACTTGACTCTTTGTTGGAAGCACCCTGGGGACGAGCGTTGCAGGTGTATTGGGAGGGTACACCGTCAACGCTTTGATTGGTCTTGAAGCTGGGGTCTGCTCTTTGAGAGCTTCTGCTTTCATCTTGATGAGATCCTTAGACCAAAATATCTGCTCAGGGGTCAATTGTGTCTGTGGTGTGAAGGTCGCTAAATAATTCTCTTTCGAGTAATCATGTGGTGCAATCTTAACCTTCTTTTTCACACACTCTGGGTCTTTCATTTTTTCATTCATTTTCTTCCTAGTGATTTCGGCTATCTCTAGGGTATCCTCTGAGTTGTGCACTATGGCCGGGACATGATTGGTTTTGATAATTTCATGACCATTATATAGGGCAGGCTGAACTTGCTTTGGCAACAAGGTGAGACCATAAAGGAATCTTGTAGCCCAATACCCTACCTTCTCTGTTCATTTCATAATAGGGCATTGGTTAACATAGCATGTGAACTGTTTGAAGAGACTGGTCATGTTTGTATAATTTATCCTCGACATTTTCTTGAAAGCTTTCCGTCAAATAAACTAAAAATCTTCAAGTATTTATTTTATTCTGTATAAAATGCTTTTTCCAAAGATTTAACTTCTCTTACCATTGACTTTGCTATGGTTATGGTAAGGTAATTTTGCAGTCTTAAAGAATGAAGTTCCGCTTTTTTAAATTTTCTTCCTTAATATTACGGTTCAGTGATAACTACTCTTAATTGTTCATACAATCTTTGTCTCGTTTCTTTATTTTAAAATTGGCCCGTCTTCATACAGTATGACGTGTTCCTTATATCTCGCGCAAGTTCAGCAGTCAATGATTTATCAACTACCATTGTTCTGTGTTGGTACAGAGGCATATTGGGCAGGCTGATTATGCATAACATTTAATAACATCATTTAATGCATCATTTTGTACAGAAGAGACATAACTTTGTACAACTATCACTGCTTGTCCTTTACCATACTGATCGTATGGAATCATATTACTAATACCCTATAATCAGCATGTGAGTAAAACGTAGTTTGGTTGTACATTGTCATGCATCTTGTGTACTTCATGATGTTCACAAACAACATCCTGATAGTGATCATTATCGTGTACCTCAGATAGAATGTTCGAATCATAAGACGAACCGGCTTCATTATAAATAGGATTTGCGAATGATAGATTTGCCATGAACGTAGTCTGTGTAGTAGGAGCCTCATCAACATCAGAATCAAATGCATCACAATCATTAGCTTGAAACACATTATCCACAATGAGTGCTAAATCTTGAACTGGTTGCTCATCCACATCTTTATCAACCGCATTGTCTTGTCCACCTACCATAAACAACAACCGTTCTTCATCCAATGCCACTCTATTCTCCTGAGCTTGCATCAGCAGCATCTTGTCTTTGAAGTATTCTGAGTTCTGTGGACGCTTGGG
>BQNB010025804.1:0-59241 GCA_026074375.1 Tanacetum coccineum
AATAACCGAAACAACAGAGACAAATAACTCAAAGATCTCAGATTTGATAAACTCGGGCATAAATCTTTAAAGACCCTATGAGTTTAAACAAATTTCTTCATGGATCTATAAGAAGATGACCTTATTTTTCAATATGCGAAAGTGTAAAGAAAGAATATAACAATTATGTTATATCTTCTCTCTTTGTTTCGATCAAAGAAAGCAAAAAACAAAAGACAAATACAATCACCTACCTAAGACCTTTCATAATATCTTAGAGCTGAAAAAAAGATATGATTCTTCATTCGTGGGTTTCATAAAACAAAAGATGGTGTAGTGTTTGTGTTGTTTCGTCTCTTAAGTAGAAAGATATGAAGAAAAGGGCTTAGGAATTGGTTATGAAGTATTATCAAAAGAAGATGATGGGAGCTTTGGTTAGTTGTTGTACCAAAGAAGAAGTGAGACAGATGATATGAATGAAAGTATTAGGGTTATGAAACTGAGTCGTATAAGGGATTTTGTGGGTTATTGGATTGCTTAGCATGTGATATGGGTCTGCTTATGGGCTGGACACTTATATCCAGATATTACTTTGAATACGAATTATTTTGATACTGCAATTTAGTCATAATTCCATATGTAGATTTATTGCCAGTTAATTATGATGAATTTAAGATAAAGGCATAATAATATGTTTTTCTTGCAAAACAATTCATTAAAATGTAAGTTTAGAAGGTAATAACGTAAAAAATTATATCAATAAATTGAATTGAATATATTATGACATCGATTGTGCATTGTTAGTGGAAATTGCGAGTTGTTAGTTATAAGAACTGAAGGGTTTGGCCATTTATAATTTTATCATACGTTCATCTATGTATAAAAGATATTACAACCAGGCATGTTTAATCATAGGCGGAACCATGACCAAATATTGTTGGATGCAAAAAAGATTAAACATACTTATTATATAACACTAAAAACACATTTTGATTGCCTTGATGCATTTAAGATGTGTTATGAAAAATATTTGTTTTTTCATAAATTAGCATTACAGTGAGAAAATCTATAAATGCCCAAAGACCTTAGGAGACCCTCTGATTACATTAATATTTATTTTGTAATGTATGCTACATGTTATAAGATGAGAACATAATATGAAAATAAATTATACTACACATCGATATATCAATGATCTATAAAATACTAACCATTATTACAATTTCATATTACAAATAATACATGAAATATGATTGGTAATATCATATGTAACACCTTAATTAAAGACCAACTAATAGTTGGCCCTATAACTTGAATTCTTAGCTTAAAATCTTGATGAATATCATTAGGCCGAGACAAGCATATGACTACTGGCAGGATCAACCATGTAGCATTCCTCTTCGACATAGCACCACGGATGGACAAGCCAACACGTAGCACAAGTCATTTTAGAGAAGCGAGAACGCTAATAAGAGGGCAAACAAGAATCGTTAGATCCATGCCTACTATATGTTCTGTATACAAGAGACTAAGCAATGCTCAATGTGCCACAATGTTGAAACATTCCTTCAACAAGGTGGAGCAAAGAGACCGCATCATGGTTCACCTCACGCCTACCCACATGAAGGTTTACAAATTGATTGTTAGCTATTAAGATGTGATATATTGTGTTACTTTTTATGAATTTGCGTACTGAGATAAAAGATGAATTGTTATTGTTTTACGTGTGTGTTTTTATAATTTGTTAATTGTTGATATCGTTTGTATGATCAACATTTCACAGAAACATTAAGCAATTACATGCACCAGCATACTTACACATCCTCAACTCACAAGAACCGTACACTATCAACAATTAGATACAACATGTATGCATCGCACGGGTCTGCATGCCTCGTAGTATGAAAGCAAAGGGAAGAGAATTGATTTGCACACTTATATTTATTATTGCGACACTATTTTTTATGCTTTATCTACTTGTACTGTAAAAAGTGTCAATCAGTAAATTCTCAAAGTGAATGGCAGCGACATGGGTTTATTAGAGAAAAACTATATGTATGTAACTTTGATAATAAGCAACATCAAACCCTAAACTTAATGGACTACAAGCTCACAATTGAGCTTTGGCGAGTGACCTGGTTGTCTAACAATAACTTTATACATACTATTTAATTATCGATGTGCCGACTTTTGTTTGGTTTATTAAATATGACAATGTTATTGATAGTTGGCAATGTCAAAAGGTGGTAGTGATCAGGGACAGAACTTGAACACATTTGTCGGAGGGGCCAAAATATGATATACATATTTTAGGGGGCGAAACTGTAAAACGTTAATATTTTGCATAGCTAATGACTAACATTATATAGTAAATGATACTTGAGAGTAAACTTTTTAGGGGGAGGCCACAACCCCTTGGTCTCAATGAAGTTTTGTCCTTGGTAGTGACAGTAAATCTCGGTATTCGTCCAACTTGTTGTCATATATTAAATGTATTGGTTTAATTTTTAATAAATCTGGAATGATATTTATGATTTTAATATTTTCTTTTATGTTAGGAAATTAACAAATATAAACATATTAAAGAAAGAGTTAATTGCCTAAAAATGTATTATACTTGTCACTTTTTGCCATTGTATGTAGACTACTATTTTTGTTGCCATTGTGTCGCTCAACTTTTGAATTCATGCTATTGTGTGTACTGGTGACCTACATGACCTGCTAGAGCAGGTAAAGTTAACGACCGTTTTTTTATTGCAACGTTAGTCCTTTATACAAATGATCGTTTGTAATTAACTTAAAGTTTATTTTTTCTAAAGTCTCTTTTCTTATTATTTTTAAAATTTATAAACGTTTTTCCACATATTTTTTACATGTATTTTTATATACACACGCTTTTATACACACATTTTTATACACACGCTTTTATACACACATTTTTATACACGTTTTTATACACATTTTTATATACACATTTTTATACACACATTTTTATACACGTTTTTATAAACACGTGTGTATAGAAATGTGAGTATAAAAATGTGTGTATAAACATGTATAAAAATGTGAGTATAAAAATTTGTGTATAAAAACGTGTATAAAAATGTGTATAAAAATGTGTATAAAAACGTGTATAAAAATGTGTGTATAAAAGCGTGTATATAAAAATGTGTATAATAACGTGTGTATAAAAATGTGTGTATTAAAATATTTTAAAAATGTGGTGATAAAACTTTGTTATAAAAATTGTATCAAACGTTGTATAAAAATGTATGTATAAAACGTGTGTATAAAAAATACATGTAAAAATTTAAATAAAAATGTGTGAAAACCGTTACTAATTTAAAAATAAAATGTTAGGTTCACCTAAATGGACCCAAACAAAGAAGCTTCGGTCAATAGTTTTTTTTTTTTTTGTTTCCCGAAGTACAAAATAAAAATGTGTATAAAAATGTGTATAAAAACGTGTATAAAAATGTGTGTATAAAAGCGTGTGTATAAAAATGTGTATAAAAATGTGTGTATTAAAATATGTTTAAAAATGTGTGTATAAAACGTTTGTATAAAAATGTGTATAAAAACGTGTGTATAAAAATGTATGTATAAAAGCGTGTGTATATAAAAATACATGTAAAAAATTTGTATAAAAATGTGTGGAAAACGTTTACTAATTTTAAAAATAATAAGAAAAGAGACTTTATAAAAAAATTAAATTTTAAGTTAATTACAAACGATCGTTTGTATAAAGGACTAACGTTGCAATAAAAAACACACGATCGTTAACTTTACCTGCTCTAGCATGTCATGTAGGTCACCAGTACACACAATAGCACGAATTCAAAAGTTTAGCGACACAATGGCAAAAAAATAATAGTCTACATATAATGAAAAAAAGTGACAAGTATAATATATTTTTAGGCAATTAACCCTTAAAGAAACTATAAAAATCACAGATTAATAGAAGGCATATTAGTCATTTTCCTTTGCTTCTCAACATTCACAAAACTATAAATCATTCATACGTAGTTAAGACAAAATTAGACGAATACTCGTGCTAAACAATGAGATTTTATTGCGGCAAACAATTATACCAGTGTTTTGAAAGGCTCAAGGCGTACTAAGGCGCAAAGGGCTTATGGAGCCTTGAGGCGAGGCGCGGAGCAAGGCGCGAGCTTCATGAATATGAGTCGCATTAAATTGAAGTAACTTATAATAGTTTAGGCGAAAATTTATAGATTAATGATGACTTAAATAACACTAAAATAATTTATATATCTAAAAATTAAATAGTTAAACCAAAAATATCAAGCAATGTATCAGATTCATGACATGACGAGGTTACGTTATCTCATGCGTAAAATAGAGGGAGGAATTTGTATGTGCACACACTTGAATTGAACGACCAAACAATCAAATTGATTTATTTATTTAGTGTCTAGATAGTTTCTAGGTAATCTATTATTAACATATGAGAGTGATGAATGTTAAATTCGAAAAGAAAGTTTAAAAATCCGTCACCTTTCCTAGGCGCGCCTAGGCTCAAGGCTCTAAATTCCAAGGCTCTGCATTTTTTGTTAGCCTTGTGCATGTGCGGAGCCTTGATCTGAAAAAATCCCTAGAGCTTGAGCCTTAGAGCCTAGGCGCGCTTTTTAAAACTATGAATTATACTATCAATATTTTGGTCATTCATTACATCAACTATGAAAGAACACAAAAATAAAAATAATGTGATAATCTATTTTATATAATAAAACAAGTTTTTTTACAAGCCTTTTGATGCAGCCTCATTAAATTTTGCTGACATGTCGCTCTCATATTCACTCTCAGATATGGTAAGTACAACAAAATACTTGCACAAATACTAAAGCTTCTCTAAACTTCCTCCGTACGATTCCACTCTACATCGGTTTTCAATATGCAGTTTAATGACATTGAATGTCATAAAAACATTCCAAAAATCAATTCCTTTTTTTTCAAAACCACAAGCAGTTTGCCTCTATTCGAATGCTTCTCTTCATACTCTTCTGAATAAAGGTAATTTTGTTCCTAATTTTTTTAACGATTTTGTTACAATTAATTTAATTATATGATTGTTATGTGTTAGAATTGTGTAAAAAGTAGATCTGATTATTTTTGAATTAAAAGAATTTATGTATTGCGTTTTGAAATATAAAAAACCCTAAAAAATTATTTAGGGAAAAACCTAAAAAAATGTTTTGGGGCTAATTGGCTATTTGGTATTTGATTGTCTATTACACGGCTTTGTTAGGTATGTAAGATGGATAATATGTGTGTTGTGCAAAGTAATTATGGTTTGAGTACACTTTCGGTATAACGTGTTTAATCATTTTTTTGTGTGATATGTTGTTATCTATGTTTTTATTCAGCTTTCATAGTAAAAAAGATTATTTACATATACTGATGTGGATTATTTGTTATGGTATTTATCTGACTTACAGAAGCTCAAAGAGAATCTCAACAAAAAGGAAGCACGACAAGTACAATAGGAAACCAAATTATAGGTTATAAATCTTAAGATTCGTATAAAATACTTGATGAGTAATTGTATTTTAAAATGAATGTAGATAATGGTGAATTTTTTCTGAGATTAAGCATGTAGTGTCGGTGAATGTGAGATCTGGGATACTTTATTATATTCAATGGGATCGGAGTTTTGTTGTGTGTGGCTCTGAGCCGGTTCTTGGTTCAGAAATGTGAACAAAGCTCTTATACTGACCGCTTTTCATGAAGGTGATGAGCTAATATGGGGTGGTAGTTTGACTGTTCCGGTTGGGTTTAAAAGTGACAAACAATTATGTAGTGGATGATGCGAAAAATGTATTGAGGTGGGAGGTTGGGAATAAGCGAAGTTGGTATTGCCAGATGGAGCTGAAGATGGGAAGGTCTTTGCGCTTCATGATTTTTGGCAGGTATACATAAGAAGCCTGAGCAAGCTACAAGAAGATTAGCAAAATTGGTTAATTACGTTGGGGCTGCAACTATAGAGAATTTGAATTGTATGGAAACCAAAGACTACTAATTGGAGCTTAATCCCCATTTACAGGTGCATGTGGCATTCAATGTTCATTTTTCTATTTGTGGGTCCAATGGACTTGATTCGTCGATCCCAGAATAATGCAAAAATATACATAATGGTAATTCTTACATTATTATTTTATAGGCTGAGCTTCCTGTCACGGAGTGGACTGTTGAAAGCGTGAAATTAATATACACGCAGCACAAGTTGCGGTTGGAATGGGCATTCCTCTTTGGAAATTCCCGGTATGGTTAACTTTTTGTAGTGAAAAGTAAAAATCATTTAAATTAATTCTCTTCTGTACATTTTTTTCGTTTCTAATTGCTGCTATCTTCATGACATATCTGTTTAGAATAGTGGAAGATATTATGCTTGGAGGGCAACATCGGTTAATGCAACTTCGTTTGTCTGTGAAAAGACAGAGTCTATCAGGCCAAAGGGTCATTGTGTTGTTGTACGTGTGACAATTGAGGATCCTGATGATGGTTTTAAACCCAATGGCGGGAAAGTTCAGGTTCTAAAAAAAAACTTCTCTATGATATCCCTTTAAAAAATGAAAATATTACATGCATCATTTACTAACTTGAATATATACTTTCAGGAGCTAAGTTTTAAAAGAAAACTGAATGTGTGGGCTTACTTTTTCGTCAAGGTACGACCGTTTTATAATTTATTTTGATATAATATCCGAATTGTCAAAAGAGGTTTTAAGTTGCAATGTCTATTGAATGAGTTGAAATAAACCTGTTTACAACTGTGGAAAATGATTAATATGCCAAGTCTCTTTTTTTCTTCAAAATAATTCGGAATCCTTAACTTTTTTTTATATATTTTTTTGAATGCACCAGGTTCATAAGATACAAGTACAAGGGATTGTTGCTGCAAAAGTTGACGAGATAAAGGGGAGTCATAACTGGATGATATGATATTTGTGTGCTGAAATACATGCTCCGTCACAACGCGCCGGCATAAAATGTTTTCACTAAACTCCTTGCAAACACTGTGTTTTCACAAAACTCACTAAACTACTTGCAATTCTCCTAATCATAGTATATTTTCACTAACTGATCTTTTGGAGAAAAATGGGTCACGCATAAAATAAGCATCCACGCATTCTCATTTGTTTAGCAAAGACAAAATGTATTTATCTAGCATCATAAATTGGTGATTAGACAATCAGATCCAAACTGAATCCAAACGCCCACTTAACTTTATTAGTCACCGATGTACGATTGGTAAAAGTCCACTCAATGTTGCGATACATTGACACTAATTCTGTTGATAGTCAAAAACCATATTGTTAATCTTCATTTCAATAAAAATGGAACTTATTTACGACCATTGTCATATATTTGATGTATTGGCAAACGTATATCCTTAATAAATAATTTCTTTAAAAATGCCCGTGATTATTTGTGAAGGCACTGTTAACTTATGAGAAGGACCTAAATAAACGAATAAATAGATACGGGGTAACTTACATAAGTTTCGAACAAAATACCATTGTATGTTTACTCTTTTAGGCAACTAAAGCACACAAAATAGCAATTATACAATGCTATCATCAAAATTCTCTCTACAGTATCAATTCGCCCTTCTATTTCTGATAATTGATTTTTTACAAAATGACAGTTTTACCTTTATGGAATTAATTAAATCTTTGAAAAAAGTTTGTAATTTCTAGTATCATTAAGGGCAATATGGTAAACTTGCTACATTACTCACAACTATATTTGGAAGGGGACAATAATTTTGGGACAACCCAAAATGGAAAGAGGGATTATTAATTTGGGACGGAAGGAGTAGTAATTTTAGTCGTATGAAATTTTAGAAAGTCGTGGTCTTAAGATAAAGTTTAACTATTTGTAATGTGTTTGTTGTCTCATGTAATGTAAAGACTAATTGGCTTACAAGGTTCTATATAATAGAGAAATGAATAGCATATTTCGGGTCTTATCAGGTTGACCTGATAACTCGATAAGGAAAATAATTCAACCATAACCCGACCCGGAAGGATCTCGAAAGACGTTTAGGGGCCAGCCCATCTAGCCGCCACCAAATATTGGGAGAGAATCAAGGGCAAACAAACGCGGACACACTACACATGGAAATCCTATCCAAGATCTTTTCCCAAACTAGTAGATTGACCATACCGATACGTTCTAGAGCAATACGACAAGAAATCAAATCCTGATTGACTTAAGCATTGAACTTCCTTCAAAATCGAACTCCATATGGAAACCTTACGACTGAAGGAGATCAATCTTATCCCATGAACTGCTTGGGATAACACGAAACACAAAGAATCCATTTGCGAAACGATACGCCAAACCCACTTTAAGAGGAGCGCTCGATTAAGAGAAATAACTCGAAACCAAGACCCCTTTCTCTTCGAAGCTAACCACCTTATCCAGCAATCAAGGAAATTTTTTCTCCAACATGTGGCACCTTTAAAGAAGTTATACGAATGACTCCATAACCTTAAGCACGGCTTTAGGAAACCTTAAAAGGAATGATATATAGGGGAGTTGCTCGACGACTTGATTTTAACAAAGTAAGCCTACCACAATCGAGAGGGTTTCGCTTTCACCATTTCAGACAAAACGCGATTGGAAGCTTTAAAATTTACATCATCCCGCTTATGACGAGTCATCCAGCCTCACCAGAACCCAAGTAACAGAACTTGTTTTCCATAATAGTGCAACTAAAGAAAGAAGCCATATCCTCACTCTAGACCGGGTGGACCCCCACCCAAAATTTGCTCTTATGAAATTAAATCTGTAATCCGACGCGAGATGGAAACATTTAAGAATATTGATAATACCTCTCAAATTATTATCAGACATTCACCATAAAAAAGGCGTCATCGCATAAAATAAATGAGATAAAGCAAGATTTTCCCCTGTAACTGAAATGCTTTAAAACATCTTTCAAAACAACTGCGTACAATCGGATAAATGCAAAGCTTCCATAACAAGAATAAAAAGAAAGGCGATAGGGATCACCTTGTTTAAGACCACGATGAATATGAACTCGTCAGAGGGCTACCATTAATAGTAACGAAGCCTTGCAAAATCAGAAATACCTCTAATCCAAGTACACCAAGTCGAACCGAATCCAAAAGCCTCAAGGACGTCAAGCAAGAAGTCCCAACGAACCGAGTCATAAGCCTTAGCAAAATCAACTTTAAAAAACAACGCTTTCTTTTTCTTCCTTTTACACCAATCAAGCACTTCGTTAAGAATGAAAGGACCATCCAAGATCTTATAAATACACCCTATTAAACTAATAGGGCGATAATCGTTGACGAATTTTGCATCCAGGACTTTTGGGATTAGAGCAATAAAGAAGAGTTACAACCTTAGAGAACGAGCCTGTTTGAAAGAAATGCTCAACTGCTTCACCGAAAATCCGGACAATAATCTTCCAAAATTTTTAAAGAATTCAAAAGTGAAACCGTCCGAGCCCGAGTGACTTATTGACTAAATCCACACAAGCCAATCTAATCTCATCATGAGGACACATCGACGCTCTAAGATCGGCAACTGATCTGTTGATAACCGATTCGGAACAGGAGAAACTGAGTTTCAATATAGCTTTGTGGGCTTTATTAAAAACGAGCTTCATAGTATGTTCTTAAAAAGCGTCTTCACTTAAGATAGGTATGTGCACCACGTACCTTCAACAAACACACCAGGATGGCTAGATTAGACCGTTTTTAGTTGATGATTCCATGAAATTACTTCGAGTTCTCGTCTCTTCAATCGCCCATCTGATTTTGCTTTACTGAAAGAAATCCATTAGCTTCCATCTCCTTTAGATATTCAGGTATCATTAAGTTTGAGCCAAAAAATCACGAATCAATGGCCCATTTTGTTCCAACGGTTATCATATCATGAAGATCAGAAACAATGGTTCTTAGAACCATGCACTATGAATTTCTTATGTTAACCCACAACCTGATAACTTTTTTGAGCTCTTGTAACTTCTTTTTAACCGAATCTTTTTGTATTTATTGTCCGAATAAGCCAAGGCGCGCCAGTGTTCACTATCATCAAACCACCGAGTTTGAAACGACATGATTGAACTCGTCTTTCAACATTGGTACGCACTTCGTTATAGTCGCCATTAAAAATAGCCTCTTCCAATCCAACGTCCCAACAAAAATCAGTATATATTCCATAACACCCGTCTCAAAGAAGGTTGCTGCGGGCGTAAATAGGACACAACAAGAAGCTTAAGTTTTACTCGGGATCCACGTCCCAATTAAAGTGGCTAAACGATCGAGAATCGTAAGAGACTAATCTTTCTTGAAAAAAGATTCCTTTCCAAATACAAGAATTCCACAGAATAACCAGCCGTTCACTAAAACAACGTAGTCCATAATTGATTTACCCCACATAAATTTCACATCCATGTGAGACACCTTCTCCATCTTTGTTTCTTGAATTGCAATAAAATTAAGTTTATTATTATTAGATAACTCCTTTACCCACTCCTTTTTGGACTTGCTACCAAGCCCTTGAATATTTAAAGACATAAAAAATTCAGCTAAAACAGCCTCGTCTACTTTGCTTTATGATGGATTTCGATTCTTTTTCACAACCTCCATAGAATACCCCATAGCCCTGCACACGAATCAATCTCATCGAGCATCCCAAAACCATCCCCCTTTATTTTCCCATTCCCAACAGAGTTAAACTGAAAACATCTTCATGGAACTTGAGAATTGTTCATTCCTTAGCACTTATGTTGGTGAAAACTCCTTATTCATTTCCTTGTCACTTGAATTCAAAGATCCACTGGCGAGAACCCGGGGGGTGTGACAAGACGGACTCGTTCCAAATTTACTCTACAGGCTTTCTTTAGTCCTAATAGAATATTAAGTCCAAACAGATCAGCAGAAATTTCTTTCCACGTGTCATGTGTTCCTTGATGAGAAGATTTTTCCTTAAACATCAGGTTTCAGAATTCTTCATTTCACTATTATTAAATCGCCCTCCTCTTACTCATACGTGTTATAACTTATTTTCTTTAGTTCTACTCCTTGAACAGATTCGTCTTCCGAGGAATAATCATGTTCCTTTTAGAGTCAAAAGAAGGAGTCCAAGTATACAGCTCTTTTGCGTGCGATCCATATACACTTTACTTTAACAATAATTTTAAAAGATCAAAAATGGGAACGGATGTTTAGTTAAATGCATAGACGCTTACGTCAAAGGAGTCTCATACGAGTTTCAATATTCAGCATACTCCCCATTTGTTACGATTTATCAAACGATTTGCGAGGACCAATATTAAAGTGGGACTCCTCAATATATAACACATAACTGTTATCACTGCAAAGTCCTGATTACTTCTGTATCACTTGAAACCAAGGAATTGATCACAAACTATGATTTTACCAAATTTCTTTTCGTATCAGGTTTTTTCACATTCAAACATAACACAAGCCTCAAGATAGGGAAATGTAACATTCACGAATCCTTCGTCCGACGAGAAAGGATTGTAATGGTTATATGGAATCAAAAGGACTTGACTTCCACATAGCACAATTAGAGAATCCTTTCCACAACACACTCTCATTAACACAGAGCAGGAGCAGATGACAACGAAATTTCCAGGTTGGACCAACGGAGTTACCCATTAACAATGAAACTTAAGTGTCACACCTCTCTTTTTCTGTGAGAACCCGTTGAGCCTTCCTCATGGTATGCATCCTTCTTCGAACCTATATTTTTGGGGGAACATTAGTATTAGGATTAGAGGTTTTTGAGGCTATCATACCTAAACGATTGCAAACAATGTTTAACTCCCAATCATTCGTGCATTAAATTCTTCCACCAATCTATCGAGATTAAAGCTTAATGGAAACGGACAAATGCAAATCTCTTCCTGCTTTAGACTTTTTTATTCAGATTAAACACATCTAAAAAACACGTTCCATTTTGCTAAATTTGTTCCATAGATCACCGAGAATTGACATAATCGGAAAATTAGTTACAATAAAACCGAATGGGAAATTTTCTTGGTAAAATCTTCATTTGAGGAAAACTGACGCCTGGTATTTTCATAGAGTCCACCAGTCATCTTGGATTGAAGGGAGTTCAAACACACAATCAGAAAAAGAAAGGATCAAACCCTAAAAACACGTCGAATCTGAAAAAGATCAATTCCAGAACAACTATTCTATTACCCTGCGGTTAACCGATCACAAGGTATAGGGAGAAGGATCGAACCTATACCTGATTCACAAATTAATAGACGAAGGAATAATTAAATCAATGTAAATAAATCAATCGTTATCAAATGAATGGTGAAAACAGGATCAAAATTGCAAACCGGAGATGGAGTTTTCGAGATCGGAACATTAGATCTGAAAAGATACCCTCAGATCTGAAAAGATACCCTCAGATCGGAACATTAGATCAGATCGGAAAAAAATTAATTGCTAAAAATTAATCGTAAACTGTAAATGTAAATGTAGAAGAAATTTTCAATAAAAATGGAACTTATTTACGACCATTGTCATATATTTGATGTATTTGCAAACGTTATTCCATAAAATTACTTTCTTTAAAAATGCCGTGTTATTGTGGAGGCACTGTTAACTTGAGAGACAGGACATAAATAAATGAATAAAGAGTTCGGGTAACTTTCATAAGTTTCGAACAAAATACCATTGTTGTTTATTCTTTTAGGAACTAAATGCCCACAAAATAGCAAATTATACCATTGCTATAATCAAATATTCTTCTCTACTAGAATCAATTCGTCCTTCTATTTCTGATAATTGATGTTCTAAAAAAACTAAAAATTCTTATAACTGATATACTATTACGTATTTAACTTCTAAAAAGAGAGAGGTGGTGTAGATTCTAATACGTACGCTTAATGCCTTATGCAACTTTTGCACGTAGGAAAAGTCTCTAATCCACCAAACTGGAATATAAATGGTATGTTATTATATATGTGCAGTTTATTACTCCCTCGTACCTTAATTATTATCCCGAAAAAACATATAGTTTAAGAAAAACATTTGCATTACTGCATTCTCTCTAATTAATTTGTGGTTTGGATCAGCAAGTGAAATGAAACAAGTTTTATTATGCTGCTTCAATGTTGTACGGGATATGTGATATATGATGAATAAGTCTCCTTTTTTGAGTCATGTTTGTGTGCCTCAATCCAATAGATGATGAAGTGTAATTGTTGTTGTCTATCACCCCACAACTCGCTCCCTCTCACCAACTTACAGGCCCCCCTGGCACTACCTCTTCCGCGCCTTAATACTCTCCGCGTCTTAACCTCTTACTCACAACACACTTTCCATTTGGAAGGGGTGACAATATTTTCAGTGACAACCCAAAATGGAAAGAGGGACTATTAATTTGGGACAGATAGAGTAGTAATTTTAGTCGTATGAAATTTTAGAAAGTCGTGGTCTTAAGATAAAGTTAAACTATTTGTAATGTGTTTGTTGTCTCATGTTATGTAAAGACTAATTGGCTTACAAGGTTCTATATAATAGAGAAATGAATAGCATATTTCGGGTCTTCATCAGTTTTAACCTGATAACTCTATAAATAAGGAAACTAATTTCAACCTATAACCCGGAACCCTAGGTAATTGGTAGGGTAATTTTATGGTGTTATTTTTTCGTATTGTGGTGGGTTTCGGCGGTTCAATCAAACCTGACTATTTCTTTTGGCGATAAAACTTTATCGGGTTCGGGTCAACCCGAGCCGATTGACACTCCTAATTGAGGTATTCAATATGCATCTTTCATCGGAAGCAAATAGTCAGAGATCATTTCCATAGTCACCTGGAGCTGAAGAAGAAGTAGGATCCAGGGCTTGTTTGGTGAATGAATTGGGTATGCTTGGGGTATGTTGGATGATATTAGTCATGCTCTTTTTGTTTAGAACGGCAAATTTATATTAAGAACTAGACAAGGGCTAGGAAAATTACAAAGATGAGGATCTAGAACATTTTATCCAAGAGATCAATCAAAATTGTTTTTACACCTATTGGAGCACCAAGTAAAGAGAGTAAAACAATCTCATCAAACTCTGCATATCAATACGCGGTTGAGATCGAGGCCAACAATGTACTGATTTCAGAATACTTCCATATCACCCACCAACATAACGTAAAATACCCCTTTTCTTTAAATATATCCTTAAAAACCTTTAAGGAGACGTAGGAGTGTGAAACCATTCAAGCCAATCGGTTGTATGGAGAATAAATCCGGGAATCAAACTCACCACCTCGAGCAGTTGGTTAGTAATGTTCCGGGCCATAGAACAAGAGAAAAAAGATGTCGAGCATGACTCCCCTGCCACATGCCAAATAAGGCAAGTGATAGAGGGAATTTCAATACCCCGAAGAGACAAATTAAGCTTAGTTGGGAGCTTATCCAAACTCACTTTCCAACCCATGTTTCTTTACTAGTCACGAGCGAATCTTTTACTTTATTCACACACATTACTTCTTACTAAATAAATTCTTTAAAATACTCCTGGGGTTACACGGGTCTTTAAGCTAGTATGGTGTCTTATATGATAGAGTTTGTGGATGCTTTTTTTAAGATATTAATGGTAAGAGTAGATACAAAAAAGTAACATTTTTTTTAGATATAAGAACTCATTTTATTTTCATAGAAACTTATTTAAAAAATGTTTGCCAAAGGTTATCATGCTTTTTAAAAAAATTTGATTTAAATATAGTTAAAAAATCATTTTATTAAAACAAAATTATCTAAATTTTAATGTAAGAAAAGTCTTATCACATCTATTGTCCTTTACTATCGTTCAAATATTAAATTTCAATGTTTAATATTTTTTAAAGGCAATTTCAACTCTTCTTGCTTCAATACAAAATAAAACTTTTTTTGAAACTTTAAGAGGTTCAAACCAATTTCAACTTCTCCACTTCACCAACTAAAAAGTTCAACCACTTCTTTTATATCAACATATTTTTTCCTCAACTTATTTCCAATCTTTTTGCTCCAATGCTATTAACCTTTTGAATAAAATCATAACCCCTTTTCAACCTTCTTTTCAAACTAGCATTTGTAACGCTCTTATGATAACATGTTTTCTACTTTTTAGTCCTTTATGAATTATCTACATCTATTGTGCATGCGTCGATTCATAATAGCAACTGAATTTAAGATGCTTTCAATTTAATTGAATGATGAAAGAATTTGAAATGAGAATAGTGAAAAAGAATTATAGACACATATTATTTAATGAAAAGGAGAAAATAAAAAAAAATTGGGTATAAAAAGTGATTTCCTTTTTTGTAAGTGCATATATAAATATATAGTTGTGATTACTTCTTATTCATTTTTTTTATGCAAGGATTATTCATATATCTTTGATGTTAATATTAAAATTCTCATTTTAATGATTAATATGTATGAAAGTAAATATAACTATGAAATAAATGGTTGCAAGGTTTTCCTTGTAACAAAGTTCAAGCAGATTTTACAAATTAATTATGACATAATCAGATCTTGTTTCAAATATTATAGGGAACCAAAATAGCAACGGTAAAAAAGCATCAAGTATGAAAAAGTGAATCGGTAAATTCACTTAAATATATTTCGATACAATCAAAATACAATATATGAAATATTTTGGGCTCAATCACATGCGTTAGACGCAATACTAGATCATGGGATTTGCAGGCCACTAATAAACATAGTTTAAAAGCCATTAGGCCCATTTTACTCATTGTATTCAAATGGACCTTCGGACTCTATTACGTATATACACTGAATATCAAATGAAAGTAAGAATTAATACTAATAAACATTAGAGATAACATGTTAATTTGGTAATATTGGTGCGGAACTCTCATGGGCATTTTGGCACCACCTTCTTGGTCTTCCAGTTGTTGTAGCATGGAAACACTTGTTCTGTTAACCGTAGAAAACCTGTGGTGGCACACACAAACATTTTCGCGCAACATTTTGGCTGAAAGAAAAACATGCATGGCTTGTGGTATTGTGGTTTTGCTACATCTCCTTTATGCATTCCGCACACACTTGTTAATTTTGGCACAAAAAATCATTAGACAATTTGTAGCAAAATAATTTTAAGTTATCAAAATCGCGACGGGATTTAAAAGTAGCGATGCAAATACTTGATCAATATCAGGTTAGGAGCTTAGAGAGCTTTTTAACTTCCAGGTCCAAATCCACCGCGATGTCCTCCATTAGCAGAGACCTAATACATTTAAGGAAATGATACAATTAAATAACGTTACGGAATAATAATGTAAGATGACAAAGATAATTTATGGAGAGAACATGATACATTTTATATGACGTAAAATACATGCTATATATACATGGACAATGTTCTTAATGTACTTTAATATAAATAGATTGGTGAACATTCGATTGAACGCTTAAAGCTCGATATTGCGAAGACTTACAAAAGCTTGAAGCACGGAAATGGTGATGAGAGCCAAGAGGAGGACTGCGAAGAACTTAGCCATTGTTGTTGTTGGAAGATATGGTATGAAATGTTATGGTTTGATGAAAAAAGAATGAGGTATGTTGCAGCTATTTATAGATGAAAAAACAGTTGATAGTTTTGCTAGCCTGCATGCCGGTCCACAAGTTGCAACTGTAGGGCAACTAGCAAAAGAGCAGTTAATAAGTTGGATCACGGGTACCGATTCGGGCCGACACACTGGTCTAGTAAATGCTATCTACTAGATTAAATGTAGTAGTAATTTAAGTCTCATCCAACGGTATCTATGTTCTGGGTGGACGATACTCAATCAATTGATTATTAGTTCAAGTCTCGTTTACGACGATTGTGTGAGATAATTGTATATATAGTTTGAATTCGTAAGTTTGTCTTTTGAAAAACAATATTACTCAGATGTAATGTCATTGTTAAGTATCATAATTTAGAGTCTAAACACAACCTCACAATTGAAGTTAACCTGATCAATTTTTTGATCCCTCATAAATTTGAGTCACCAAATTACAGAGTAATATATAAGAAAAACCGACACACAAGCAAACTCTCGCGTAACAACATGATTAAAGAGACAAATGTACAAGATTTGAACTCAGGTTCTCTGTTTTACACTACATCTCCTTTCACAATTGGCTACCGTGAAACGAGCTTTAGAGAAAAACAATCTTTCACAAATTTAAGTAAATTTCAGCAGACACGAAATCGCTCATATATGCATATTTTGACTTTAAACGGAACTAAAAAAAAGTTTAAGTTATATAAAAGCCATTGATTTATATGTATGTTTTGTTGGTTCCATCAAATACTGTAAAAAGGTTTCATTAAAAATCTTACTTTGAGATAACGACACTGTGGGATACAACGAGAGTTGCAATTTGAGGTATTAGTGGCGAAAGAAACGAAAGCAAGAACGACATCCATACGATAAAGTTTCATGATATTGCAGATTTGTAAAATTTAGTTATTTTCCTTTTCAATTTTTAAGGAGTTATATGTTTTAAGTTACCTTAACATATATTGAAAATGATGTTTATGAAAAAGATAAAAGAAGGTGAAGAACACTACAAATCCCATGTGCTTTCTGTTAGGCCCAGCACATGCCCTATCACTTTTTGCATCCTTTGCTCTTTTTAGCTTTACTAATAAATAATATTGTGTCAACTTTTTATAGGCTTGAGATACCCTGGTTTTATAACATGAACTTTATTCAGATCGAACTAACTAATTAATTCGAGTAAATAAAATTGACTTGATTGGATATGCGTATATTAGTAGAATTTATTTGAAAGACAGATGATATGGAGTACGGTGAAGGTAACAATGACAAGAAATGTTTGCTAGTCATATTGTTGTCACTTAAATATTATAATCATTACTCAAGTGATTAGTTTTAATCACGTATCTTAATTTAACCTTTCGTTGTCTAAAATACATTGGGCTTATATCTTTATAGTCATAAGACACGCTGTTGGTCTAACAAGACCAAACGATATCTACGACTTATTATGAGTCGTAACTCGTAAAGTCGTAAGTAAGTCTCTTATCAAACTTAAACGTCTCAAAATCGAGTTACCATTTCATATAGGACTATAGTTAACTAATTACTACGTACTTTAATAAGCTTACAAGCTTTTTATTTATTTTTATTTAATGTGATGATATATATTGTTCACACACTTATAAACCACCTAGCTAGTTGCCTAGTTCTCACGATCTTACTCTTAAACGAGACTTGAACCTGGTGGAACTACGTACATACTACTAACTAGGTCAAGTGTCTGTTGATCATACTAACGCTTGTTGACGTGGTGTTATAACTGTAGCTCGTCAAATTAATCTCTCTATAGTGGAAAGGCATTAACTGAATTTGACTGAGACTTTACAGTTAGAAGTTAGAACATGTTTGAAAGACAGATGATATGAGTACGTGAGAGGTACAATGACAAGAAAATATTTGAGCTCAGACCATATTGTTGCACTTAAATATAAATCATTATCAAAGTGATTAGTTTTAAACACGTATCTTAATTTAAACCTTTCTGTTGTCTAAAATACATGGTCTTATATCTTTATAGTCATAAACACGCTGTTGGTCTAACAAGACCAAACGATATCTACGACTTATTATGAGTCGTAACTCGTAAAGTCGTAAGTAAGTCTCTTATCAAACTTAAACGTCTCAAAATCGAGTTACCATTTCATATAGGACTATAGTTAACTAATTACTACGTACTTTAATAAGCTTACAAGCTTTTTATTTATTTTTATTTAATGTGATGATATATATTGTTCACACACTTATAAACCACCTAGCTAGTTGCCTAGTTCTCACGATCTTACTCTTAAACGAGACTTGAACCTGGTGGAACTACGTACATACTACTAACTAGGTCAAGTGTCTGTTGATCATACTAACGCTTGTTGACGTGGTGTTATAACTGTAGCTCGTCAAATTAATCTCTCTATAGTGGAAAGGCATTAAGGGCACGTTTGGTAGAGAGAATTTCAGAGATTAGAATTGAAGCAGAGAATAGAAATTTAGAGAATAGAAATCAGTGGAGAATTTTATTTGATTCTACTGTTTGGTAACATCAGAGACTTAAACCTGAGAAATGCACAATTTTGTATTTGTTTTGATTTTTTTAACTATTTCCGAATCGCGTTACTTCTCGGATAAAGAATTTTATTTGGGTTATGTTGGTCATGAGTCCCACCAAATATTAAATAGGTTCACAAGGGTTAAATGTTTTTTTGACTAACTCGAGTTCGAGTCGACTCTGATAGACCAGAATAAAAATTTATATATATACGTATACGTTTAAATAATTTTTTTAATAAAATAAAGCGGTGCTACTTCATTAATTATAGGCCTAGATCCATTTTTACAATTGATAATATTTGTTTTTTTCTAAACACAACATGGAGAAAACCAATTCCATCCGAAATGAGATGGAAATAACATCACCCAAATTTGCACTAGGGAGAATTGGGAGGGAGAATCAATTCTCCGCTTTTTTTTTTCTCGACATACCAAACAAGAGAAATGTTTTCATTTCCATTTCTTTGGGATTATTTCTCCCAACCAAACATGCCCTAACTGAATTTGACTGAGACTTTACAGTTAGAAGTTAGAACATGTTTGAGGAAACACAGTTAAATGCATCAAATGTGTGTACGAGTTGAGTAATCAATAATTGAGCAAAAAAGATATGGAGATATTTTAAGATGTGAAGAATAGATCGAGTGCACTGGGTTGAATGTCGTCAATTGCATGTTATTTGCATGTGCACGACTACATGTTGGACCCAACCCTCACATGACCCCTTCATTATTAGTGTCACTATCTGGACCCACTCCCCATCACACTTGATTAACTCTTTGGAACATGCATCTTCTAATCTACCCAAAGATAAATACTACTATCCTCATTTCAAACTATTACCTTTTCCGTTTAATAATAATAGTCCGTGTTTATTTTCAATAATAGATTGCAAATTTAAATTAAGTTTATCGTATCATCTTCACTTTAGGTTATTGTTATAAATTAATTGATTAAGGGTAAAAATTTCATTGTGCAAAAAGCAAGAGAAAGCTGTAATAATGACACCGTTTGTTTTTTATCGATGAACAATAATTAAGAGACAAAAGAAATATTGTATATAAAGACAATTATTCTAGACGATAAATATATATGAAGATACTCTATTTTTATTATGAGTGGTGGTTTGCACACTCTAGAAATTGATTTGCACGCTCAAATTATGTGTATCTTGACATTTATACCCTTACATTAATTAGTGGAGTGTGTAAATATTAAGGGTATAATAGGCATCTCCCATAAAATACAAGCTAGTGTTGTGTAATGTGGTATCCAAAAATGTGTTGTGGTATAGCACGTTAGGCTGCATTATCAAGGTATATAGTAATAACTTAATGATGTAACGCGCGAGCTCGAGCCAAGAGCACAATGTTTATATGCACTAGTTAGCCTACATCCAGGGTGGGTGTCAATGTGATTCTGGCTTAGCCAAACACACCAGCTAGACTTTTGAGGTTGACCCGTGAATACTAGTAAGTTAGAACCTTATATGTCATAATAGGCTAGTTATATAGTAGTCGTTGTTTGATACACGGTAAAATATTAGATGATAAAATAGTTCAAATTTTTCCATAAACTTCAAATTTCTAAATTTGAGTAATCTCTAAACTCCATAATACTTTTGATTAAAATTGATAACAATATCCACCACTAAAATAATAGTTCAAATATTGTTTAATCATTACATAATTTTATTATTTTTCGTTTATAACTCATTGACTATTTTCTTATAATGACTACAAATTTAATTTGTATGTGTTGCGTCAAGATTCACACCATAACCATAAATTCACACTTATACTTATTTGTAGTGTCGCTTTGCGAGAATATTCGTTTAGTCATATTAAATGGCTGAACTATTAATTTCATCCTTTGTCTAGCGGGTACACAAATAGGAAATTTTGAAACTTTGTTATATTTACTAGGAAAAAGAGATAGATACTAAACAAAGGAAAAAAATAGGACTCGTAATTTTTGTTTTTAGCGAATTGACCGATAAGCACTAGGGATGACAACGGGCGAGAAAAAACCCATAATTCACGGGTATCCACACCGTGATGGGTGGGTAACCCCGACATTTTTTTACCCACGGATGGTCGTGGGTGAAAAAATGAACCCACCAGCGGGCGGTGGGTGGGTGTCAGGTAATGTATACCCATCATGGGTAAACCCACCACACCCATTTAAATATACCCACGGTTATACCTTTCAAAGTACACGTGAAGACGTTTTTTATTAAACTGACATTTATTATATTACTTAAATATTTAACAAGTTATTAGTAGATATTTTTTATCTTCACATACGTCATTTTTAAAATCCTATAATAAGAATATGAATCATGAAAGCATCAAATATATATACCAAATATCTCAATTACCAAGCCAAGTTCGTTTATACTTGGTCTTGCGATTTTAATGTGTAAGTAACCATTAGTCGGCAATAATTCATAAGTTATAAAAGTAGAATTTTTTAATTTTTTTATATATCAATGCTATTAGTAATATATAATTAGTGGATATTTGACTAATTGTGCGCACATTTATCAATATGTACTAAGTTATGCACATTCTTATCAAATTTGATTTTCAAAACATTCGGAAACATATGTGCAAATGTTACGTTTCGCAAACCCATGGGTTTACCCGCGGGCAGACATGGGCATGGGTAAAAAATTGTACCCAAAGACGGGTGACAGGCGGGAGAACGGGTAAAAGAAATATCGTGGATGCGGGTGACGGGTCTGAAGTACCCATGCCCATTACTCACGGATCTCAACCCTAATAAGCACTTCAGTGATTAAAATGTTTTATTATCTCTAAGTTGCTACTGTAAAAGTTTAGTAATTAGATAATCAAAACTCTTGTTAGCGGTGTTAAAAAAGTCGACCCGACTCGACTCATACAGTAATAAATCATGTCAATTATTGATAAATATCAAGGTTATAAATAGCGTGAGGCGTGGCGTAGCGGTATGATTAAATCTCACGCCTTTACGAGCCATGGCGAGTCATGACGTTTTTAAGGCGTGACTTAAAGCGGCACAAAATATGAAAATATTTATAAATTTATATATTTAAATCATATTACAAATATATTGAGTTTACAAAAAGTGTCATACATAAGGAATAAAGTCAAAAAACTATCTTTGCATGTAATCTTTTTCATTTCTATATAAAAATACGATATTTATCAAAATTGAATTCAAAAAAGCCTCCACGCATCACGTTTTATCGCGTCTTATCACGTTTTTTCACTCTTCATCTCACGTCAAGCCTTAATCCCAAGCCTTGGTCTATTGCGTGGCGTGGAGGTCACGCCTCGCAACTCGCGTCTTTGGGAGGCCATGACGCGTCTTTTAGAACCATGATAAATATAAACCAATATAAGTGAAATCATTATCCAAGTAATCAAATATATGAGAAATACTACAAGCATATAAAAAGGACTATGATACGCTATTCGAGATATAGTTTCTATTATGGATAATGGTTCATTTTATGATTGCTTAAAAAAAAAAAAAAAAAAAAAAAGAAAAAAAAAAAAGAAAAAAAAAAAAAAAAAAAGAAAAAAGAGGCGTGTGTTTTTTAGGTGGGTTATTTTGCATATTAGTTTCTTCTTACATACTAAGAGACAAATCTATATCATTCATTTTATTATGTTAAAAAGACAAGATTTAAGATTAAAAAAAACACGGAGGGACCAAAAGTATAAATTTACTAAAACTCACGCTAACCACTCCCTCATTATTTGTAGAGTTGGCAAATCTTGCCCAAATTGCAATTAATTAACTTTTTTGACATTTTGTATGTTTTTTTACGTTTTTACGTTTTTTACGTTTTTGTACGTTTTTTACGTTTTTTACGTTTTTTTAAGTTTTTGTCCATTTTCATACGTTTTCGTCCGCTTTCGCACGTTTTCGTACGCTTTCGCGTGTTTTCGCACGTTTTCGGGCGTTTTCGTTCTTTTTTAGACATTCTCGCACGTTTTCTTATGTTCTTTCACGATTTCTTACGTTTTCGTCTGTTTTCGCACGTGTTTATACGTTTTTGTCTGTTTTCACACTATTTCTTTTATTTTCGTCCGCTTTCGCACGTTTTCTTTCGTTTTCACACGTTTTTACACGTTTTCGTCCATTTTTGGATATTTTCTTACGCTTTCGTCCGCATTTGCGCGTTTTCGTCGGCTTTCGCGCGTTTTCGTCAGCTTTCGCGCGTTTTTGTCTGTTTTCGCACGTTTTCGTCTGTTTTCGCGTGTTTTGTCTGTTTTTAGACGTTCTCACACGTTTTCTTATGTTCTCTTATGATTTCTTATGTTTTCTTTCGTTTTCACACGTTTTTGTCCATTTTTTGACATTTTCTTACGTTTTCTTACGTTTTCGCATGCTTTCGTACGCCTTCGCGTGTTTTCGTCGTCTTTCGCGCAATTTCGCCAGCTTTCGAGCGTTTTTGCCAGCTTTCGCGCGTTTTCGCCAGCTTCTGTTTTCATACGTTATCTATCAATGATATTATACCAAAAACCCTAAATCTTAAACCCTTAACCACTAGGTATAATATCACAAGTGACATGTACATAAACTTTTAGATATATACCAAAAACCCTAAACCCCTAACTACTAAGTATAATATCATAAGTGATATATACATAAACTTTAAAATCTATACCAAAAACCATAAACCCTTAACCACTAAAACATAAACCAAAAACTCTAAACCACTAACCACTAGATATAATATCACAAGTGATGTATACATAAACTTTAAAACCTATACCAAAAACCATAAACCCTTAACCAGTAAACCCAATACCAAAAACCTTAAACAACTAACCACTAAACGCTATACCAAAACCCTAAACCACTAACCGCTAAACCCGATACCAAAAACCCTAAACCCTCCTCCCTAACCACTAAACCCTATATCAAAAACCCTATATATATACATAAACTTTAAAATCTATACCCTAAACCCTAAACCCCTAACCACTAAACCCTATACCAAAACTCCTAAACCCCTAACCACTAAACCCTATACCAATACCTTTATAAAGTAAAATTCACTCGTGGTTTAACATTTATTACCCGTAACATTGTAGTATCACCAGTGATAAATAAATAATAATGATATCTCATGTGATAAAGTAATATAATGTGACATTAGTCATCGTGTTCCACATATAATTAAATATAAACATTGATAAAGCAATATAATGTAGCCGTTAACTGATTGTTATTTTTAAAATTCTTAACATGTAATCAATGTTATGTATCACTTGTGATATTATACTGTTAGTAGGATTAAAAAGGTTAAAACATAGTTTTGTGAGAAAATAGTGTTTTAATTTAATTTTTACAAATTATGTTTGATAAATGGTTAGAATGGTAAAGATGTTTATTTTTTAATGTCAAACATAATGAACCATTTAATGTTTTACATAAATACTTATGCTTATTTCATGACATCATGTTGAGTGTTCGAACGTACAAATATGTTATATCACATGTGATACTTCAAGTGGGTTTAATGATAAAAAAAATAAAATTCTTGATATCATCAATTCAATAAATAAACCAGTTTTGATTTGGAGGTCCAAAAATTATGTATGATAAATGGTTGGAAAGCTAAGGATTATATCTTCAATGCCAAAAACGATGAGTCAGTTGAAGTTTCACACAAATATTTATACCCGTTTTACGAAAGCATGTGAAGTGTTCTAACTTACAGATTAGTGTAATATCACACGTGATATTTCAAACAAAATACTACACCGAGAAAATACAAAAAAAAAATTTGTCGAATGTATATTAAAGTGCCCCTCTATTGAAAGATAATTTAATGCTCGTCGCGATGGTGTAATTTATATCTTAACGTTTTGCGGTTTTTGCGATACATAATTTTTAAAAATAAGGGTGAAATTATGTTTTAATTAAAAAATACAAAAGTAAGAAGGGGTGGTAGATGTTTTTTAAGGTTTAATCTTATCCATTAAATAAAATTAAATTTTAGATTAATCTCCATCATTAGATCAAACTCAAATGGATGGTGGAGATTTGTCCCTTAGTATGCGAAGAAAAAGTGGTATGCAAATGAACTTTTCTCATGTGTTTTTTGTTTTTGTGTATGTGAAAAAAAAGTGAGATCCAGATTGAGGGTACAAGGCTAGTTAAAATTTAATCTTATCTATTAAATAAAATTAAATCTTAGATTAATCCTCATTATTAGATTAAACTCAAATGGATGGTGGAGATTTGTTCTTTAGTATGTGAAGAAAAAGTGGTATGCAAATGAACTTTTCTCGTGTGTTTTTTGTTTTTGTGTATGTGAAGAAAAAGTGAGATCCAGATTGAGGGTACAAGGCTAGTTAATTGTACGAAAATGCCCTTGTGTCTGTAATTAAAGAAATCAGCTATTTTAATACTTTTATTAGTTTTTAGTTTTTGTTGCTGGACCAATTAACAATTAAAGATGTAGATTAGTCTCTTAGTAAGTGAGCATTTTGAAATATGCAAAATAACATCTCATAAAAGCACATTAAATAAAAAGATATTTTTAAGGCAATTTCATATCCGCGTTACAAAAACATGAAAATTTCATATTTACTTAAATTATGGTATAAGATCATTATACATAATGCATTTGATAGTGGTATGTTGGTATATATGAAATGGAAAAAGATCCTCTCATGTTCATTTGAACATGAGAGGTAATGTTGTGCTTTATGTGATTGTATATTTGATTAATCAAATATACAATCACATAAAGCACAACATTAGGATCCTTATCCATATGAAATTTATTTTGAATGATTAAATAAGAAAAGTTTGTGTTCATTAAGGCTGGTTGGAGTGATATATTAAAACTCACCATCCACCCCAGCGTCACCTCAGCTTTTTTTCTCATTTCACTTCAACTTACGCACATTCATCATTCAACCGTAGTAGTCATCACTCTCACTTTATACAAAATATATTTCACTAAATACCTCACACACTCATAAACTAAATAAAAAACATTAAAAGATTTTAACTCGCAAATGATGAATCAGTCACCCTTGAAACTTGTAAAACCAAAAAGTCACACGTGACTTTGTTTTGGTGTAGTGGCTACTAGTCCGTGGGTTCACAACTCACCGAGCGGCCGTCCAACCTAAATAAAAGACCACATTTAATTAAAATAGTTTATAAGTTATTACTGTATTAAATGCATTTTTTAGTTGAATTTTTTTTAATCTGGATTGATACACTAACCAATGATCTAATGACATTTGTTAAAGAAAAATGATTTTTATGCCTAATTCGCAAGCCTATTTGTGTGCCTAATGTTTTGATTGGTAAATTTGAAAAAGTGATTGGTGGAAATTTAAAAAGAGAAAATGCATAACACAATTGTACAAGTATTTTATGCATTAGGCATGTTATTAAGCATAAATTGTAGGCATAAATAGCAATACTCTTTGTTAAACAATCACTTCAACTAAATACACACACAATGATATGTGTATTTGGTGTCCAAAAAATTCTCTGGTGTCTTTTAAGTTCTATTTTGAGTTTTTGACTCATATTTAGTTTTTGATTCTTAAAATTAGCTACTCATTTAGTTCTAAAATTATTGTCTCATATTGGTTTTTAAGTTTTTTTTCAACTTTAACCTTAAATATTTTTGTTTGTGTTATATAATAATTAATGAAATATATATGAATTGATTGGTTTTTAAATGTATTTTCCTTGTTATAATTTTCAGCAAGTATCATATAACATAAACAAAAATATTTAAGGTAAAAGTTGGAAGAAAAAGACTTAAAAAGTCAATAGGTGACAATAATTCTGGGACAGAGAGAGTATATTGTAAGCCGCACTTGAAGCTTTAAAATTTTTATATGGTTTCTGAATTGACCCGCAATGCGCAAAAGTTAAACAAAATTATGTTCCGTTTAAAAGAGCTATATATAAGAGCCTTAGGTATCATAACTTGGCAACACCAAGTTTTTGCTGCCACGTCAGCGCCACATCAGCATAACACCAACACCAACACCACTCCCCTAATCATAACACCAAATAACACCACTCACCTCTTTATTTTCATAAAACCCCCTAAACAATTATTTCATTCTTTTAACAAACTAACCATTTCATTCATAAAATTCAAATACACATTACAATACTAAAAAAAACACACATTAAAAAAATACCGAAATTAAAAAAAAAAAATACGCCCCGGCGACTAATCTTCTTCCGATGCTTCTTCAACTTCGCGCCAAATATGGTTCATAAGGTTTTGTTGGAGACTAATATGCGTATCTTTGTCTCTTAATTCTTTTGCTTTACGACGTTGGGTTTGACATCGATCGATCCACACTGTTTGCAGTGACCTTGCAGGATTAGAATACACATGTTTCCAGTCAACAACCGACATATTTTGATCTTCTAAAATCATGTTATGCATTATGATACCAGCATACATGATTCTACGTAATGTGTTGACTTCGTATGCACGGGCCGGTTGTTGAATAAGTCCCCAACGTCCTTGGAGAACACCGAAAGCACGTTCGACATCTTTCCGTGCACTTTCTTGACGCTGTTTAAAGTACGTATGCTTCGGATCAGTTGCAACCGTGAATGATTTGACGAAACTTGCCCACTCCGGGTAAATTCCATCAGCCAAGTAATACCCATTACGATACTGAACTCCGTTTACCACATACGGAACCACAGGGGCTAAGTCATCTAATAGGTCGTCGAATAACGGAGAATTATCTAAAACATTAATATCGTTATTCGCACCCGCCATCCCATAAAACGCATGCCAAATCCACAGATCTTGCGAAGCTACAGCTTCAAGCATTATAGTAGGGTATTTTTTATCACCCCTACCGTATTGACCTTGCCATGACACTGGACAATTTTTCCATTCCCAGTGCATACAATCAATACTTCCAAGCATTCCCGGAAAACCATGAACATTGTTATGCTTTTGTTGTATTTTTACAACGTCTTCAAGTGTTGGCTTTCTTAAATACTTCGGCATATACAATTCTATGATGCACATATTAAAGAAAAATAGAGCATCTCGTGCAGTATGCTCACTCATTTGCAAATATTCATCAAACGCGTCGGGTGTGCTGCCGTATGCCATTTGGCGTATGGCAGCTGTGCACTTCATAAGAGCACTAATACTCATTCGACCCGTACAATCGAGTCGAGATTTGAAGAAATGAAAATGTTGTGGGAGAGGATCGGCCGTATAACTTGAAATGCCATTGACAATTTTTAGAAAAAGTTTACGGCTCATACGAAATCTTCTCCGAAAATAGTATAACGGATACTTACAATGATCATCAAAATAATCAGCACGTAGACGTCTTTCGGCATCTTCACGGTCACGGAAGATCGGTGTACGGGTCAATCGTGGTTGAGCTTCTTGTTGTATTAGCCATTCGTGATACTCGACAGCTTTTTGTAAATAGAATGCGTCGGTTTCCTCATCGATATCAAAAACGGTTCGATTTTGATTCATTGTGAAAGAGTTTGTAGTGTTTTTTGTTGTAAATGTATGTTTTTTTTGTGAGAAAATAATATAGAGGTATTGAAGTATTTATAATGAGTTGTGTGAGGGGGGTAAAATGAAATATTTTTTTTTAAATATAGCCGTTAGGGGCTGTTTTGTAAAAAAAAATTTTTTTAATAAAACTAGCCGTTAGGGGGTGTTTGGTAACTTTTTGGTTAGGATTTTTGCAAACTATGTTTGAGGGTGTAAACTAGGGGTGAGCAGAAAAACCGAAATAACCGAATAAATCGAAAATTGAAAACGAACGAATGAAAAACAATCGAACCGAGACCTAATAATCGAAACGATATTTGTTCAAAACCGATACTATTAATTAGTTCTCGGTTTGGATATGGTTTTGATTAATTAAAAACCAAAATTACCGACCGCTTTCGTAATGTCCCCTATCAAAACTTAGTGGAGTAATGGATCTTTGTAATATCCGCAATTTGTGAGTAGGCGTGGGGTTTCACCTATAGGGTTTGTTTATTTGTAAAGAGTTTGTTAATGTAACGGTTTTGTGGTTTAGAGGGATGTGATGGTTAAAAATATTTGTTATGCTTTAGTTTTTGGTTTTCTTAAGTATGTGGTTGTTTGAATCTGATAAATCGGGACATACTAACCAGGTCGATTCACATGCTCATTACCCGTCACAATGAAATGAAATGTGTCATAATTTGTTTGATACAAAAAGTTGGATAGATCGTGGTTGTTAGCCCGAATGAGTGTATTCGGGTATTAGTGCTCCGGCCTTTTGCTCCAAGTGATCTTGTTTGGACATGAAGCACGAAGAGAAAACCTGTTAGGCTTACGGTGAGATTGATCTCCCACGATTAGACTCGGCGTGTGAGTTAGTAATCCGGGTTTTAGGGTTAATGAGAGTCTTATAGTATTGTGATCGGCCTTTAGATGGAACCGAGGTTTCCTTAACCCTAATGGGTTACGTATCCCCCAAGTATAGGATAATTACCAAATATACAACCCTAATGGGTTGGAATGTAATTCCGATTGTAAACCCTAATGGGTTTGCTTATGGTATTATCATGGCACTTCGTTGTGATTTAGAAAAAATCACAAGTGATTTGGGAAAATCATTTGTGACTTCGCACAACTCACTTATGATTTGCGATTTAGATCTCTTCGATCGGTGCCGACGCAATCAAAATTAGCATGGCCTAGCTTCGAGCTCACATATTTATATATTCACTTGGGACTTGTAAAAACCCATATACTAGCACTTATTCTATTATATATAATACACAATAGAGATGCAAAATTGCGTCGTTTTGTATGGCCCCAAATCTTTAGCCCAACAAAAAAAGAACTGGCCCAAAATCAAATATAAAAATAAAACTTACAAAACGAACCCCCAACTTGTAACTATTTACGTCTTTTTTATATAATAAACTTTATTTATCTAAATAAATAGAACTATAGCTACCGATTTATGTTGAGTAAAAATGTCATCGGAATTTTTTCAAAAATGGTACAAAAACGAGCCGAATATTGAAATGCTTCTGACATGCATACGATTTTATAAAGTTGAATATAAATAGGAAACTTTTTAAAAAACGTACCATCAACTTTTAAATATTTATGAATTTCTTATATAGTAAACTTTATTTCTCAAATATATAACACGCATATCTATTGATTCATTCAGATAAAAAAATGCCGACAAAAAGATCTTCGATTTGCGAACAAAACAAGCCTAATATTGCAATGCTTCTGACATACATACAATTTTATAAGAAAATGTCTAAGTTTAATGTAAATATATTTAAAAAAAAATGTAGGTCCTTATCAACAGGATCTCAATGAGCCTTAAACAACTTATAGTCCTTTGAATAAATCCAAAGATACTATGGAGAGACAATAACTTTTTACAAATATTGACGCGGAATATCAATAGCTAGTACCAGATGAACATCAAGAACAAAAATACTAAACTTGATATTACCTATTACTATTTGCTTGTGTAGGCTCAATAACTGATCTGTTACAAATACATATACTACGTTCCTTTATATATGCTTAAGGGATCCCTAAAACGCGTTAAGAGTTAATGTTATCTCTTCTAGGTTAACGGATAAGAGATAATATGTACTATAATTACAACCGGACTTACATCTGACCCAGCAGTATTAAACAATGTAATACAGGCCAGACTTAAGGTAATGCTGGCAGACTTAACTTGCTCTACCAAGACATAACTTCTACTAATAACAGTTCTAAACTATTCTTTCAGTACTAACTTATTAAACAGACTTAACTGTAATATAACTGTATTAAGTTACGTTTATAATATTTTCCTAACAATCCTCCCTAACTTGATCTTCACACATGAACTTCAGGTTCCTTCAGATATTCTTGATCTTTTAAACACTTTAAGCTTGTTTGTGGACATGTTAGAGGATTGGTCTTGAACTTCTGTCTTCAAAATAATAAGTCTTTATGTCTTCAAATCTTGACAGCAACTTGTCTTTAACCTTTGTATCAGCAACCTTGACAATTTTGTACATCAAAACATAAAGTTTCATACTATTCTCATCACTTCCAGGTGTGTTAACTCCGGTGAGAGGTGAATCATTGAAATGTAAATGGATTTGATGTTCTCTTTCCAGTTAAGCCATAACTATGGAGTAAGTCGTTCTTTTGGCCACTAGAAAGGTGCAATGTCCATTCGGTCAACTGAAAACCATTTTCAACTCTCAGTACTTGGAACATTGTGTGAGTTGAATACCATTTGATGTTTGGCAACATACAGCCATCAAAAAAAAAAAATCATGGATTTGATATGCCTTTACCTGTAGCCGTTTGCTCAGGGCTAGTCATGCTTTAGTATAAATACTATGGTGCATAGATTACCATACAATTTTTGGAATTGTCAACCTGAACGGTTTTGTGGGTCTTACCAGCAGCCGTTTGCTCTTGGACTAGTTTGTTCTTATGTATGATAGTCATGGTGTGAACCAAAAAACATTTTGTGTGTGGTGGTTAGCTAACACTCAAACCCTTTCTTTTTCTCCATGATCAGATGTGATAAGTCATCATCAATCTTGAATCTTCAGAATTCTGCTAACTGTTGTTTCACATAATTTGATCAGCTCTATAGCCATAGAGCTTTTTCATTCAGTTTCTAGCTTCAGTTCCTACATTTGTGAAATATTCCTTTCGTAAGAGGGTATCTGTTTCACAGCATATGAAAAACAAGTCCAGTACTTGTCATGGATAGTATGTACCCTGGGACTGTTAGTTTCCAGCTGTTAAGATTCCAGTCTTGCTGTGTTTCACAAAAAGTCAGCAGTATCACCTTCGATTAACATAATCATCAGATCTCCCAATGCATCCGTCAAATCCTTCAGGTAGCCCTATCTTTATATTCTTCCATGACTAGTCATAAATAATTTTCAAAATTCTTCTTGTCCAAAATCGATAAAATACTCCCATTAAGGTGCGGAAAGAATCTCTGTGACCATTACGCTTGTTACCGATTCTAGATATATATCTTCATCAGGTTTGGTTTGATCTTGTTGAGGTTTAGTTGTTAAGGAAAAATGATTTGCCATTCATAATGGGGATATTGATTGATTAAGACTCTCAACATCAATCACTTTATCTTCATCAGGAGCTATATGTAAGCATATCTTCAGATCATCATCTTCTCTTGTGAGATCAGAGGCATGCTTTCTTCTTTTTGCTTTTAGCTTCCTCCTTGTGCCTAACTTTCTTTTCTTTGCTCCTTCTTCCTCTTTAACTTCTTCATGGACAGATTCATCCTTCTTTTCTTCCTCTTTATGAATAGCTTTCTCATTCATCTTTTTGAGTGCTCTTTCATCTTCTTCAGTTCCAATAGCCACAAAAGTCTGATCTTGCTTCTTGTATCTCTCATACAAGACTTGAATCTCCTCAAATGATTTAGATTTTAACTCAGCATGCTTCTTGTTTGCAACATGTTTCAGATAAGTGATATTCTGATTCTAAGCTGAGTTTTTGTTGGTGTGCTTGTTTCTGATAGTAGCTTTATTTGTTCTGCAGAAACTTCTTTTGGGCAAGCAATTGTGTCATGCTAAGAACTTTGCTCTATCTTCATAGAAATATTGATCCTTTCTTTTGTTGAAGCTTTTCTGCAAGAATCTGATCTGATTTAATCTTGCTTGAATGTAAATCAAATTCAGTAGCAAGTGTTCTTGTGCAGCCTTTTCTTCTTGTTTACCATTCTTCTAGCCAGAAGTGCATCAGATCAATTTGTCTTGTGTTTTCGCATCCATTTTAGATTGACAGTATTTGTGCTTCCTCTATAGTTCTCCTAAACTCTTGAGCTCTTTATGATGTCTTTGTGCTTGACTTCAGCTTGAAAGGTCCTTCATCAGTCATTGTCCTTTCCTTTTCTCCTTTGAAAACCTTTCTGCCCTCACCAGTATTAACCTCAGCAGCATTTAACTTCACCTGTACTAACTTGAGCTGAAGGAGTACTATCAGGATTAAGTTTAGCAGTATATTTGAGCAGTATTAACTTTGAGCTGAATCAGTTCTTCAAAAGAAGGAATTTTGGTAGGATTTTTTGTAGACTTTGGGTTCCTTTTGGAAATCTTGCTACCAAGGAGGTGCTTGTGATCCCTTAAGCCCTTCTGGAAGCTACTTTTGTTTCAGATTTGTGCAGCCTTAAGGGTGAAGGACTTCAATTTGTTCTTCGTGAGCTCCCTGAACCCTTGCTCTTTTCAGGAGTAGCAAATGTATCTCCTTGATCTGTTTCAAAAGGAACTTCTTGATCCTGACCCTCTGCATCCTTAGCTTCTTTACTTTTTCTCTTCTTCCTCAACTTGTTTTCTAGCTTTTTGACTTTCTCTGTCAATTGCAAGATTGCTGTTCCAAGAGTCTGCTTAGTATCACTTAGCTCCTTTTCCAGGGATTCTACTCTTGATTGCAACCTAGGTACAATATCCATCAGATTTCTGAGTTGCTCATTTTCTTCACTAGATCTAAATGCTTGATTTTCAGGTTCATGTGAAGGAGGTGGAGACAAGTGATAAGAAGGTTCAAATGATGGACCTTCTGTATCATGATATGAAGGTGATGGAACTTGAGGAGATGGTGGAAGAGTTGGTTGTACACTTGATGGTTGAGGAGGTGTTGATGAAGATTGATTTATTGTGGGAGGTGGTTGTACAGGTTGAGTTAGTGAAGGAGGTGGTTGTGTTGGAGGAGTTGCTGTTATAGGTGGAGGAGGTGATTGTGTTGGAGGAGTTGCTGTTATAGGTGGAGGAGGTGATTGTGGTTGTGTTATTTGTACATGAGATGATGAGGGAATTGGTACATGTGAGTTGAACCTCTGTTGAAGCAGCCACTGGTTGAGGTTGACCTGATCAATGGTTAGCATTAGCAGGGCAAACAATGGTCTTATGTACCCCTTGAAAACTACTTTTAATTTTTCAAAGATCTTTTTAGTTAATGATAACAGGGATAAAAAAGTTTTTGTTTTCAGTTGTACTTCAAATCAATTGAAGGAAAACGAGGGTACATAAAAATATTTGAATTTGCTTTTTAAATTGGAGATCATTCCATCAAGATAAGTTATGAAAAAGTAAAGTCTCTTCAGTGGAAAAGAAGATTAAGCAGGGCAATGTTGTTACCAAATGATCCCATCCTCCACTTTTGGAGCTTATTACAGTGAAGGAATTTGATGTGATTAAGGTTTCTCCATCTGGGGTGTAAAGTGACTTTCCAAAAAGTAAAGTCTCTGTCATTTTAAATACCAATATTTTGCAATCCTGCAATAAATCTCTTCATTTTGCAAACATATGTATCCCTGAAGCATTGTAATTGGAGTTGCCTCCTAACAGACTCTTCAGTGATTGTATATTCAATGGAATCTATGGTTGCATTAAGTTGTTGAGTCCATCTGCAAGTGTTCTAGCAGTTGCAGTTCTGCCAAAATTGTTGACAAGAGAAAATCGTAGATAGGTGGATTGTGTGTGAGAGCATACCTCAATTTGTCCTTCTGAGGAATCCTATCTCTGTGTAACCACGCATCTCAGTGGGTTTGAGTATGAACCCACTTGGTTGTGCTTATCGCCAATTTTGAGTTGCGCCAATTGATAGACTTGATGAAAAAATATTTTGAATCTTTAAAGAAAAATTAGTACTGGTGATGGGAAGTTTGAAGATTAGGTTGTTGGAGAAGTAATTTTAGCGATTGCTTTTGAGAAAAAGATAATAGGGTAAATAGTGATAAGGATGAAAGAGAAATTACTTTATCCCTATATAAGTACTCTATCAGCGTTTTAGGCGGCTAAAATATCTTCAACGGTTATTCTGAATTTAAAATACAACGATTTTATTTCAATCAGTATTAAGTGAAAGCTACCAGACTTAAAAACTCGCACTACCAGACTTAAAATAGTCAACCAGTATTAATAGAGACTCATCAGACTTAACATATTTTCAACCAGTTTTAATAAAATTTACAGCAAGTTGACCACAACACTCATTATTACAAACCAAATTGCATCCAATTAGCAAGTGAACCTGGCATTTTCTTTTCATGCCCAGTTGATCTTGCATCACTTTTTCAACTCACAAGTTCGTATCCTGCAAATTTGTCTAAAGAAGAAAAAGACAATTTAATTTAACTTATAATAAAGCAGAATTAACCTAACGATAAACTCCAGTCTTAATTTTAACAACCAGTATTAAGTGATTACCAGTTTTAATTTTATACTTAACAGACTTAATCCTAAGTACCAGAATTAAGTTATCTACTATTACCGGAAACTAACACGGAATTGTACTACCAGAATTAATTTTAACTTAGAGCTACCAGGATTAAGTCTATGACTACCAGAAATTAAGTCTAACTTGGACAGAAACTAAATAATAAATGATAATAATTTACACTTTTTCCTCCCTTAAATGCGCTTATGGGGTGATCATACAATGCTAAACACCAAATAATGAACCGGGGTCTCAAAATGGTTTGGTCAACAAGTCAGCTACATTTAAGTCGGTGTGAATTTTTATCCTCAACTTATGAGCTTCCTTTTTTTTTTTTTTTTTTTGTTTTTTTTTTTTTTTTTTTTTTTGTTTTTTTTTTTCTTTCATAAACAATTCTGATGAAAATGGTGTCGATCTCAATGTGTGTGGTCTTGGGGAATGATGACAGGTTCTTCACAATGCTGGATTGTGCTTTATTATCATGTGATTATGGTATCATGAGTTGAAACCCTAGTTCAACAATTGATTTTAAACCCACACACACTTGCCACAGCAATGTGCAGGCAGGCTACATATTCAGCTTCAGTTGTTGTCTTGGATCACAATAGTTGTTTTTTGATTGCCATGATATAAGTCTTGACCAAGAAATTGACAACCACCTGTTGTGGGTTTCCTGTCAAGGTTGGAACACCATAGTCACTATCAGAGAAATGCTTCCAAATCAAGGGGCGAGTCCTTGGATATCCATTAATCCTAAGTTGGGTTTGGCCCTTGAGGTACTTGAAGGATCCCTCTTGACAGCATTGAGATGAGAAGTCTTTGGCGTTACTTGAAATACGTGAACAAACACATATGCATACATATAGATCAGGTCTAGAAGCAGTTAAATACATGAGAGAACCGATCATAGATCTATACAAGTGTACATCTACATCAAAAGCTTCCTCATCCTTTGTCTAAAGGCAACTTGGTCCTCCTTAGGAGTGATGGCAGCTTTGGGAAATTCACAAGTCAAACTTCTTGAGATTTCAGCTGCTACTTGTCCTGAGATATGAAGATGCCTTCTTTGTTCTGCTTGAGTGTAGCTATAAAGAATGTACGTTCACCCATGGGATGCTCATTTGAAATCGTGCTTTGCATCAGGCTTCAAACTCAGCACACAAGATGGTTGGTAGACCCAAAATGATATCATCAACATACAACGTGAAACCAACATGAAATATCCTTTTTGTTTCTTTATGAATAAAGTCTTGTCAATGGTGCCCCTCTTGTATCCATGCTTCTCTAGGAATGTTGACAAAGTAGCATACCAAGCTCTAGGGGCTTGTGCAATCCATACAAAGCTGTGGACCACTTGTAGACCTTTGTAAGGATGTTCTAGGATCAAATCAAAACCAGGAGGTTGTGAGACATAGGACTTTCTTCTTCAATAGTGCCATCACAGAAAGCCACTCTTGACATCCATTTGTAGACTATGAAACCATTAAATGAGGCAAAGGCCAAAAACACCTGATTAGCTTCAATTCTTGCTACAGGTGCATAAACCTCATCATATTCAATCCCTTCTTCTTTGTCTATGAACTTGACCACTGCCGTGCTTTGTTTCTGTAAACTTTCTCCTTCTATCCTTCTTGTTTCTGTAAACCCCATTTAGTACCTATTCTCTTAGCACCAGTGGGTTAATCAACCAAAACCATACTTGTTGAAGCTTGACTGCACAAAGTTCTTTTGCATGCTTCAATCCAGCTGCCATCTTCAAGGGCTTCTGTCACTTTTCTTGGTTCAAATGAGATAGAATGCAAGCAATAGACAGTGTTGTGATCTTTATGTTGACATTCTTTGGTGAGCATTGATTGTAAGCTCACTTAGAGGCATGAGCCCTCAGTGATTTTCTTGAGAGAGCTTCTAGTTCTGAAACAGGTGTATTGGGATCTCCAAGGATGTGACTTTGAGGATGAACATTGTGATTCTTAGAGTGGGTTGGTTATGAGATCTACCTTATCAGGGAGATTGTTGAAATCAGTAAGAACCCCATCATATCATTAAGGAAGCTTGTTCTATAATACCTTACACTTGTTTTATCTATCAAATCCTATTTCAGGTCATTCATCTTCATTGTCATCAGAGGAAGACCTCTTCTTTCATGTTGAGCACTAGGAGGAGACAGCTCTCATATTGCCGTATTTACCTCTAATGCTAGCATTAAGGTTAGATAACTACCAGTATTAAATGGATTAATATTGTAGGTAGTTTTGTAGGTACTGGTCCTAAGTGCTTCAAAGCAGTGCATCAGCTCTTTTCTAAGACCATCATGGCATCAGCAGATTTGGATATTGGTGTTGAGAGGGCTTCTTTGGAGGAGTGTCTCTTTTTGTCGCATTGTGTTCAGACCAGCTGCTTTTCTGAGTAGAAGAATCCACCAAGGGTTTTCAGCTTCTTCAGTATGCACATCAATGTAATGACCTCTTTTGGAACCTGCAGTGTTAGCTTGATTTTGCAAGATACAGGTATATAGTTTCATAGAGTTGTAAGATAGTCTAAGTCAAAACATCCCCTATGGCCTAATCCTGCACATTTGGTTTTTCCTCAATAGAAAGTGACATGAAGGTTTACTTTAACTCCTTTTGTTGCTAAGTTATATTAACCCCTAAAGGCTTTATGGTTCACAGAGGTAACCAACAAGAAAAACCTCATCAGACTTTCCATCAATACTTTCCTAGTGGCTAAGGAGTATTGAGTATGGTACATGGCACCAAATGGTTTTATGTAGCTAATTGATTGGTTTATGGCCAAACGCAAATAGCTCATAGGAGTTTGTTCATGAGGTTGGTCACCCTTACCTGTTGAAGGATAACAAGCAGTATTTACTGTTCGGCCCTAAATGTTGTAGGTAAGTTGAATCAGCTAGCATAGACCCTAGCAGCTCTTTAGGGTCCTATTCATTTACTCTCAGCAACCCTTTTTGCTGAGAGTTCTTGCATTACTAAACTCCTGGTTTTATACCCTTTTCCCCACAGGAATTAGCATAAATCCCTGTGTTTTTAAATTCTGTCCATAATCTGTTCTATATGATTTTTTACTTTTGATTAAGGTGGTTTTCTTCTGTCTTATAAAAGTTCTTATGGATGCCATTTGTCTCATCCTTTTTGGCTAGAGGAAACCAACAAAAACCTTGAACAGTCATAGTAATCACTAGACATAAACTTGCTGGTTGATATCCTCACAGAAGTTGGGTCAATATTATCCATGTGCAAGGTAGGATTGGGTGGGACATATCTATCCATCTTGGCTTTACAGGAGCCTTGTGTTGCTTTTCCCTTTGAAAGCAACACAGTGTGGTCATTTTTTGAACCTTTGGAAGGATAACCCTCTAACTAGATTATCTTTTAAAGTTTATTTAAATTTTTTGAAATTTAAGGTGACTAACCTCCTGTGCCAACCAATTTACCTCATTAGATGAGGCTTTTGCTAATAACATGTGTATCCTTTTTGAAGAATCACATTTTTCTATCAAAAGTATACATGTTGTGTGCCGAGGAAGCTTTAAGAAGAACCTGATTTTAAGCAGGCATCTTGAAGTCAGAGGACACCACAAAACATTCTTTTTCAGAAAATAAAGTACTTTTAGTTTTATCACCAATCTGAGATATGGAGAATAAGTTAAAAATGTCCAAGTTCTTTCCAAAAAGCCAATCATCAAAAACTGAATTTCTAATCTAATAGTACCTTTACCACTGATACTCCCTTTACTTCTCCAAATGTAAAGATCCCAACTTCTAGAGAGTTCTTGGATAATCTCAAGATGGGCCTGTACCAGTCATGTGCCCAAGATACATCCTATCAAAAATACCTCTATGCTCCATATGCTTCAGTGGATGATCCTGCACACACAAAAAGAGATTAGTTTCTCTTTGGGACCCAGGCCTTCATAGGCTTGGGTCTGCCTTGTGGACCTTGATAAACATGAACATATGAATCAGGGATTGGTCCACTATTGGTATTGAAGAGTGGTGTTGTTTTTCTCCAAACACAACCTGCTGAGGTCTTAACAGCAGTACCCATTTTGCCCTTAACAGCATATATATTTGACTTATATGCTGTATTCCTTGAAAAGGGTCTATTTGCAGGTGAACTTTGTTTTGAAAAATATTTATTTTGACCGTTAAACTTCACCTGAGAAGGTTTAGGGCTTGGTTTGTTGGACACAGGTCTGTTCACTCTAGCAGTATTAATATGCACACAACCAGAATTAATATATCTCTTGCCAGTATTAACCCTAGAAGCACCCGACTTAACTTGAGTACCAGTATTAACATACACACTACCAGAATTAACATGTTGCTTGCCAGTATTAAATCTAGAAATACCAGACTTAACTTGAGTACCAGCATTAACATGCACACTACCAGAATTAACATTTCCATGACCAGCATTAACATTTACCCTACCAGTTTTAATAGTATTGCTAGCAGTACTAAGGTTGGGTCTAACATTTACATGTCTTGGAGTGAACTGATTTGCTTTATTTATTCTGTTAGTATTATTCCAGGCTGGTGTAGCTTGTCTATCATTAGTATGAACCACCCTTTTGCTCTTAAGAGCAGCTTCTCTTGCCATCTTTTTCTCATAATAGTCACAATTCTTAATCAAGTGACTAAGACTTCCACACACAAAACATGGTTTCCTTTCAAAAGAAAATCCTGCACCTAAGTCCCTTTGCATTCGTTGATTCCAATTCTGTCTATTATTTAAAGGAATAGGTGAGGATGTCACTGGTGTCCTAATTGGTTGCCTAGGAGGTTTTACATGCTGTGCACAACTAGGGTCAACTGTCTGAGTGGGTGTAGGCACTTTTGGTTGAGTCTTTTGGGTGGAAACAGGGTCATCATTGACTGAATGGTCAGATACAGTTCCTGGCTCTTTCCCCCCCCCCTACAATGTTATGGATGGAGGTTGAGTAGTGAGTCGAACTAACACCAGACACAGTTCCAAGATCCCCATCACTGTCATTAGATGGACAGATGGAGAAACTAATGGAGCTAGCATTAGACACTGTAGGACTAGGAGATTGAGGTTGAGGTCCATATTTGCCATACTCATACAGAGAATCATCTATGTCCTCCTGTTCCCTAGGGGTATAGTCACCACTAAGAGGATGGGGGACACCTTTATACTCTACTTGTTTAAATCTGCTGTACAGTGGAATGTCATGATATCCTGGATCAGTTTCCCTAATGCTGGCAAAAATACCTCTATCCATCTCTTCCTCATAACTTAGGACCTCAGCATTAGATTTTATGCTATAATCCATAACCCTAAATTAACAGTGAGACTCATCCCACAATAATACGCTTCGCAAAGATTTTTAGAGATGCAAACCAAGAATATAACAATTTTTTGTAAAGCATCTTATCTTTTGACAGCTATGAGTCCTATTTCTTCTATACTTTTTCAACTTTTCTTTCTTTTCCTCAAATAATTTGATTAGCTTGAAAATGTATTTTTCATCTAAGGATATTTGCGGTTAGTGGGGGCTCTATGCTGGAGCGTCTACTTTCTTAAGACCTATTCTTATGGGCTGTTAAAAGCAGTCTTTTGGTCACAAAATTCTTATTGTACTTACATACTTAGCTTTAAAGAGCATTATATGAAGCTAAACACATTTTGAGATCAGTTGATACTCATATAATCACAGTGAAGCCATCTAGAGCATGATTGATTTCTATCTGTAGTATGCTCTTCCAATTGATTTGACTTCAGCAATGGTCATCAAGGCTTCCTTTTCAGTTCTGCTGGCTTGAAATCTTGACCTCTACTTGCTTCCTGCCTGCTTCCATCTTTTGTACCTTTAAACTTGCACTCCCTAGCAAAATGCCCAGTATTGTGACAATTGAAACACTCAACTTTTCTCTTATCAAATGCCACATGCATTTTTCCATCCACTCTTGGCCTTCTACCTGTCTTCTTATAGAACTTCTTTATCTTGATGGCAGTCATAGCAATTTGCCAATTTATATCCATCTCTTCCAAATCCAGATCATCAATTTGATCTAGGTCTTCATGTATCAAATCCACATCATCAGCATTTGTGGCTAGAAAGGAATGGATAACTTCATCAGCAAGACCAGGAGTAGCAGTTGGTGTTGCTTTGGAAGAGGAAGTGGTATAAGAACTATAACTTCCTGAGTTGTGACTTGGCTTATGCTTGCTTGATGAGGCTTTAGCTTGTGATAGAAAAGCCACATTGTCAGATGTGAGAGAAGAAGATGATGTCTTTTGAATGTCTTGTTCAGACCATACTAGATTATTGTATAAATCATCTATTGACAGTGTGTAATCATTAGTCTGCGTTTATTGTCATAGCATAAATAACTGTCCACGGCAGGAGGATGGGACCTAAGAACTAGTGATTTTGCATCTTCATCTTGACAACAATAAGCACCAAGGGCATCCTATGTGATAGGAGTTTTTTTGAATACCTATATACCCTTTCTCCAAAGTTCCTTAGAAGATATAGTAAATGCCTCAATATGTTGTTTTATCAACAGCTCTTTGCTTTTTCTTTGAGTTCGCATTACACAAACCTTGTCTTGATAGCTCAGATCTCTTGGGCATCATCAAGGCATGAAAACGTCTGAGATGATCTTTTGGAACAGCCATTAGCAGTAGTGTTTAGCTTTCCTTCTTTTCATCAGCAAACATGTTCTGCTGTGTGGTTGGAGGAAGTACCCTGTAAAACTCCATCCTTGCCTTTGGTGACACGCTTCTTCGAGTTTCCATTTTTGAATTACTTTCCAAACCTCATTATCTTTATATATCAGATTAATGTTCTCATCTCCATCGGCACGTATCATATTCATCCTTTTGTAAGGGCAGGCAGTTTTGGATATTTTGAAAGAGTATTTGTGGTGATTATTTGTGGTGGTTTTGCAGGAGCATTCCTTTGTTGATGCAGTACAGATCCAGCCAAAGCATGCATTCATGAAAAGGAGAAACGTCCTCATTCATCATGAAGAGAGATATCATCGTTGGCAGACATGACTACTTGATTAGTGGAATAACGGTTTTTGATCTTTGTTTCAAAACTTGTGTAAAGTCCCTTTGGTGGCTCTGATACCACTTGTAGGTCCTTATCAACAGGATCTCAATGAGCCTTAAACAACTTATAGTCCTTTGAATAAATCCAAAGATACTATGAGAGACAATAACCGTGAATACAAATATTGACGCGGAATATCAATATCTATACCAAGATGAACACAAGAACAAAATACTAAACTTGATATTACTATTACTATTTGATTGTGAATGCTCAATCAACTGATCTGTTTACAATACTATACTACGTTCCTTTTATAAGCTTAAGGAACCCTAAACGCGTTAAGAGATAATGCTTATCTCTTCCTAGCGGTATCGCTAAGAGAATAACTAATACTATAATTACACCTGGACTTAATAAACATTTGACCCGCAGTATTAACTGCATACTGCAGACTTAAGTTAAATGCTGGCAGACTTTACTTGCTTACCAGACTTAACTTCTACTACTAACAGTGAAACTAATTCTTATCAGTACTAACTATAACTAACAGACTTAACTTTAATACTAACAGTATTAAGTCCGTTTACAATATTTTCCTAACAAAAAACTTTCAAAACACAACCTAATCTACCTACTTTAAATAACCAACCTTAGTGCTCAGAAATCGACGGGGGAAGACTTATTCGCAAACAATGGTCGTAGAGTTGATGAAGGGAAATTTGAATGATACAGAAACATATGAAGAAATACAAGACATGTTGGGTCGACGAGCTCTCAATTGCTAATCATGTGTGAAATTACAAATGATTTTCCCAAATCACTTATGATTTTTATAAATCACAACCTTTCTTCTAAGAATACTGACCCAATTGCTTCCACAACCTTAATTCTCACAAGCCCGTCGGGGCCGAACTTCATTCGCAAGCCAATGGTACTGGGACTTGGCTTGTGAATTGAGTCCTTCTCATTTGGGCTTGTGTGCCATAACTTGTCCGTGATTTCCGCACAACTTACTTTTATTTACGACTGAGAACTCGTCGACCCAACATGTCTTTTATTATTTCATCTGTGTCTCTACACATAGCATAATTTCTATCTTAGCATATCTGCCTGACCATTGGCTTGCGAATGAAGTCCTGCCTCGATAGGCTTGTCAGTACTAACCCTTACGGGCTTTTTGACAGTTTAAGCATCATTTCGGGTAATCGAATTGAAGGTCAAGATGCGAATAAAAGTGGCTAGAGAGACCCCATAGGATGTGCATTGGAGATATGAGATTCACTAGGATATGCTTGCCTGATATTTTCCTATCTATGTTTATTGCTTTATTTGGATGCATTTATCATTTTGTCTTGGATTGATGAGCCATTCTCATTAATGCAAGTGATTCCATTTTGATTTATATTTTTTTATGGTATTATCATGGCACTTCGTTGTGATAAAAAAATCACAAGTGACTTGGGAAAATCATATGTGATTTCTCACAACTCACTTGTGATTTTCGATTTAGATGTCTTCGACCGGTGCCGACGCAATCAAAATTAACATGGCATAGCTTCGAGCTCACCTATTTATATATTCACTTGGGCCTTGTAAAAACCCATATACGAGTACTTATTCTATTATATATAATACATAATAGAGATGCAAAACTGCGTCGTTTTGTATGGCCCAAAATCTTTAGCTCAACAAGAAAAGAAATGGCCCAAAATCGAATATAAAAATAAAACTTACATGTGATTTGGGAATAAAACTGTCAACACTAACCCTGTCTCAAGATGCAAAACTGCGGCGTTTTGTATGGCCCCAAATATTTAGCCCAACAAGAAAAGAACTGGCCCAAAATCAAATATAAAAATAAAACTTACAAAACGAACCCTCAACTTATAATTATTTATGACTTTTTTATATAATAAACTTTATTTATCAAATATATACCATGTATCTACCGATTTATTCAGATAAAAAAAATATCATCGGAAATATTTTCAAATTGCGTACAAAACGAGCGCAATTTCGACAGTGTACATGTGTAGCATTAAGCTTCTCTGCACCTCAGTTGAAGAAATATAAAAAAATCAGTCAACCACTCGTTCTGTATAACGTCGACCTGCGAAATTTGTTAACTATCCGACACCGCACGCCTATCTCCTACCTCTCGTCTCCTTTTATCGTCTCATACTCCCCCCCCCGCCCACCCCCCCCGCACCCACCACACCGCCAATTCCTCTAATAATTGTTTCGGGCTTTTTATATAAGTATAAATTTATTTCTCCTCAAATATATAACACACATATCTAATGATTCATTCAGATAAAATATACCGAGAAAAAGATCTTCGATTTGCGAACAAAACAAGCCCAATATTGCAATGCTTCTGACATACATACAATTTTATAGAAAAAAAAAAAAAAATATGTCTACGTTTAATGTAAATATATTTAAAAAACTTTCAAAAACACAACCTAATCTACCTAACTTAAAATAAAAACCGTGTAGTTGCTCAAAAACTCGCACGGGGCAATAAAAAAAAAGAAGACAAAAATTAAAAAAATACAACAAAAAAAACTACAATCAAAGAAAAGAAAAATTAAACAAAATATAAAAAAAAAAAATTAAGACACAAAAGACACTTAAACCAAAAAAATAAACACCCACTAAAGACTAAAAAGAAAAAACAAAGATAAAAAAAAGGTTAAAAAAAGAAAGAAAAAAAGGATAAAAACTAAAAGGGGGGGGAAAACTAAAAAACAAAAACCAATACTTGTAAACACACCCAATCCCAAATACGGCCAAGACTTCATTCGCAAACCAATGGTCAAGTAGAGGTTGCTGACAGAGAAATTTTGAAATACATAGAGAAATAGATGAAGAAATACAAGACATGTTGGGGCAGAACTTCATTCGTAATCCAAGTTTTGACAACTTGATCTTGATCTTCAGAACTTTTTGAATTACTTGATTTGGTAACTTGTTCTTGATCTTCAGATTTCTTGAATTACTTGCGATCTTGTGATTTTTTTACTTCGCTAAAGAAGGGACACCAATCACTTGTGATTTTTTTCTAAATTAAAACCTTTCTTCTAAGAATACTGATCCAATTGCTTGTTGGGATAGAGTTAGTGCTTACAAGCCTGTTAGGGCAGGACTTCATTCGCAAGCCAATGGTCATGCAGAGTTGCAAATAGAGAAATTATGATATGTGTCAAAACATAAATGAAAGAATAGAAGACATGTTGGGTCGACGAGCTCTCAATCGCAAATCAAAGGTAAGTTGTGCAAAGTCACGGACAAGGTTAGTGCTCACAAGCCCGTCAGGGAAGGAATTCATTCATAAGCCAATGGTTCAGTAGAGGTTGCTAACAACGAAATTGTAAAAGGCGGTGAGAAACAGATAAAGGACTTGGGTCAGTATTTTTAGACTCGGTTATGGTTTAGAAAAATCACAAGTGATTTGGTAAAATCATTTGTGATTTCGCACATGATTAGCGGTTGAGAACTCATCGACCCAACATGTCTTGTATTTCTTCATCAAATTCTTGATGCATTTCAAAATTTCTCAGTTAGAAACCTCTGCCCGACGTTTGATTTATTCAAAATCACAATCTTTCTTCTAAGAGTAGTGACCTGATTGCTTCGTGGGATATGATTAGTGCTCACTCCCTGATCATTGGCTTGTGAATAAATTCCAACCCTGACAGGCTTGTGAGCACTAACCCTATCCCAGGAAGCAATTGGGTCAGTATTCCTAGAAGAAAGGTTGTGATTTAGAAAAATCATAAAATTATTGTGATTGTTTTTCTAAATTACAAACATTCTTCTAAGATTAACTACCTAATTGACCTCTCTGTCGGGGCAGTAGGACTTCATGGCAAGCCAATCGTTAGGCGGAGGTTTTTACTAACAGTTGGAATTATGACATGCGTGAGGACTACGAACGAAGGAATAAAAGATATGTTAGGTCGGTGAGCTCTCAATCGCAAACCAAAAGTATGCCTCATAGCCCACGGCTCAAACTACACCCCTAAATAAATTCATAGTTTTGATTTCTCAAGTATTACAAGTATACAAGGGTTAATATTAGGCATATCTAAGGTGTTGCAAAGGGTATTAGAAGCTTGGTTGGTGATTATAAAGGGTTTGTACAAGTGAAACATTTAGGGTTTTCAAGTGAAAGTTAGGGTTTTATATCAAGTATTTAGGGTTAATACTTGGGGTTTGATTGTTTGTATCTATAGATTCCATGATCATTCAATTCACAACCTTAATTATGATATGTAGAATCAAGATGCAAGAAATTAAAGACTTTTATTGATGAAAAGAGAGACAAAACATAAAAGGAGGCTAAACCTAATCTTGACAATGTATTGGTGTATGATGGAATGTCTTATGTCTCTTCTCTTAACAATGACTAAAACAAGGGTATAAATACCCTATAGAGTGGCCGGCCCAGGGAGGGCCTTTTGGGGGCTTTTGCGGGCTTTTGCTTAACGGCCCGTTTACATTATATTACTTTAACTAACGAGCTATCAAACGTCGTCTAACTTCGAGTGACCGAAACTTCTTTGTTAGACTTCAATTCTTTGTTTCTAACAATCTCCCCCTAAGAGAGGTCGCTCGAGATATGCACATCTAAATTGTAGATTTCAATTCTTTTCCCTCGAATCCAGCAACACTAATTATTTGAATTCTAGCATATACTGTCAGTGTCTTCAGCTCGTAGTCTTTTGGGGTTCTTCATTTGATGTATTTGTGCTTCAGTAGTAATCCAATCTTTGAAACTTGATCTTGATCTCTGATTTCTTGAATTATATGTGATCTTTTCTTCATTTTGCCATTTGCTGAACTGTGGTCCGACATGCTCATATTTGTTGTAATCCTGAAAGCTTTTGTGATCTTTCTTCTTCTAGACTTCATGACTTTAACATTTGAAGAAGACATTGATTCAGAGGTGCGGAAGCTTTGTAAACTCAGCTTTCTTGATTTCTTCAAATCTTAGAGTGTGAGCATGTGTCTTTCAACGGATTCTTTGAGTATAAACAATATAGTTTTTAGCAAACTATCAGCTATCAACGGATTTGATATGTCGTTACCATGAGTCGTTTGCTATGGACTAGTCAATGCTTTGTTGCAATAACAAGGTGCAATGATAACCTTATAGTTTTTAGCAAACTATCAGCTAAGAACGGATTTGATATCTCTTTACCAGTAGCCGTTTGCTCTGGAGTAGTCAACTCTTTGTTTTAGAAACATGGTGAGTCGATTACCATACAGTACGAATACTGCACCTGTGATCAGATAGATTCAATAAAGAACCTTCTTGACAGGTTTTCCAGCTCAAAGCCTTTAAGTCCTCCAATACCGAAGTACCAGATTCTCATATGCTTGCTGTTCTCTAAACCAGATGTCCGTAGACTTACACACTATGAGTATTTCTACTAATAGAATGGTAAAGAGTGAGTCAGTACAGTTACTATCTGCTGACTATACCGTATAATTCCTTGTTCAGCGTTTTACTTCTTAATACAATTAAGTACCGTAGAAGGCCAATGGCAAAAAAATGATTTGAAAAAACATTCGATGTGCTTATGAAATTTATTTAGGACACAACGAAAGTTTAAATCAGAATGTTCTAATGATGTTTTGAAAGATATCTCGAAAAATTTGAAGTGTCTCATGGCTCTCATCAAACTCATACACGTATTTGTAAGACGAGTCATTCTCACTAGTGGATACTGTCCGAAGACACGTATATGAGTATTCTACAAATACCCTAGTGATATAACATCTCATTTCTTCGCATTCCTCAAGATCACTTTCCCAATCATGAAACAAAAGATTCTTTGTGAATTATCAAGATACTTGTGTATAACACAAAAGTTTTGGTATCTTGACATTGTTGAGTATATTAACACTTTTACTCCCCCTATACATGTGCATCGATATTCGAAAGATGTTTTGCACATGCAAGGATAGGACTTAGCATTTTGAATCAATCGAATCATTAGTTATCAGTTCACATTTTAAGTCACATTTTCTCCCCTGATCAAAAGTATGCAACTTTTGTATGGTTTTGATCTAGAATGGACTTAAAAAGATGTTTCGAGCTCCCCCTCAATCATTGAGGTGAGCTAATTGAGCACAAATATCAAGTGATTATTGAAACAAGATCTGAAATATACCGAGACAGGAGTGAGAAATCAATCTGTCTGAGGACGTAGGTTGTGGCTCGTTTCAATCTTTCAGTAATAGAATCAGCAACAGTGTGTCCAAATGACCTGCAAAACTGTTAGAATAACTGATTCTCCCCCTCAAACAATGACCCGTTTTCTATTTAAAGAGTTGTAGTCAATGTCTGAATAGTGACCCCGAACATGTTTGATAGATCAAATTGATTATAAGAAAATTGGTCGGTGTCATAGACGACTTCTCGTCTGTTAAAGAAATAACGCACTGAAACGTACATTATATCTTGGGTTGCACGGATATAAAGTAATCCATGCCCAGGAGAACTAAATCACCTGGTAATAGGAACAACTGTCTTTTTGGCGACAAACTTTCCTAAGGGTTAGGACCGGGTTACAGTCTGAAATAACTGCAAGCCATCTAGACTAAAATTTTAAGAGTTTTTTTTTAAATATATACTAATATACAAAGTATATAATGCGAGAACCTTGTTACTCGGTTACTGACTCTTGTAGTTCCTTCAGAGTTTCTAGAGACATTTGTTTTACGCCTAGCAGTGGGAGTATTGTTTCGAAGCGTTCCCTTGGCAAGGCCTTCGTGAAAATGTCTGCCAGTTGATATTTGGTTTCTACAAAGTACAATTCAACAACTCTTCTTTCAACTTGCTCTTTGATGAAGTGGTGACGGATATCAATGTGCTTAGATCTGGAATGTTGAACACTGTTACAGCATAACGCAATAGCACTTTGATTGTCACAATACAAAGGAATCTTGTTGAGCACAAGGCCATAGTCCGATAGTTGTGAACGCATCCAGAGGACTTGTGCGCAACATCCAGACAGAGCTATGTATTCTGCCTCAGTAGTGGAGATAGCAGTACTCTTTTGCTTCTTCGAAGACCAGCTTACAAGCCTATCTCTGAGAAATTGAGCGGATCCAGACGTACTTCTCCTGGTGTCTTGACAACCTGCATAATCAGCATCTGCAAAGGCTTTTAGCGCAAAACCGGAGTCCTTCGGATACCACAGACCCATGTGAATGGTTCCTTTGAGGTATCGAAAGATCCGTTTAATAGCATGAAGGTGCTTGTCGGTAGGCTTTGCCTGATACCGGGCACACATACAGACAACAAATACAATATCAGGTCTACTTGCACTTAGATACATAAGGGAGCCGACCATTCCACGAAAATGTGTAGGGTCTATGAGTTTTCCTCCCCTATCTTCATCTAGATTCGGACGCTCCGCCATAGGAGTGTCAATTGGGGTGCTAGTGTCAAAACCATATTTTTTTTAAATTTCAAGAGCATATTTTGACTGGTTTATAAAGATGCCTCTGGGATTCTACAAAACTTGTAATCCTAGAAAGAAAGACATTTGTCCCATCATCGACATCTAAAACGTTGAATTCATTTCGTGTGCAAAAAGTTGGCAGGACTTAGGGTTAGTGGAGGCAAAGATAATATCATCAACATATATCTGCACAAGTAAAATGTGTTTGCCTGTTTTCTTGGTGAAGAGAGTTGGATCGACCACGCCCTTCGTAAATCCCGTTGAGATGCGATACTTAGACAACTTGTCATACCACGCACGTGGAGCTTGCTTTAGCCCATAAAGAGCTTTCTTCAGCCAGTACACATGAGTAGGATGCTCTGGATCTACAAATCCTTCAAGTTGACTCACATAGACTACTTCATTCAGTTCACCATTCAGAAAGGCAGTTTTCACATCCATCTGAAAGATAATCATGTTCTGGTATGCTGCATTCGCAATGAAGAGTCTGATAGCTTCGAGTCGAGCAACTGGTGCAAAGGATTCCTCAAAATCAATTCTAGCTTCTTGACGATAACCTTTTGCTACTAACCGAGCTTTGTTCTTCAACACTTCTCCATATTCATCCAACTTGATCTTGAATATCCATTTAAGTGGGATGATTAGAATATTGTCTGGAGATGGTACAAGTACCCATACATCAAGACGTTCGTACTCATGAAGTTCTTCTTACATAACCTCAATCCAGCATGAATGCTCTAAGGCTTGTTTATAGTTCTTTGGCTCGACATGAGTTAGAAACTCGTTGAAGAAACACCACATGGCATCTGTCTCTAGTTGTTGTCTGGTAGATACTGGACGATGTAAGTCGCCAATCACGTTTTCTAACGGATGATCCTTAGTCCACTTTTGCACATGAGTTATTGGTGAGTTAAGAGTAACATCTACAATGACTGTGCCAGAAGAGGATGCTGCTGAAGCAGTTTCAGGAGCGATATAGGGTTCAAACAAATCACTATCATTTGTAGGTAACGGTGTCTCTATTCCTGTAACACCAGTGTCTGGAGGTGGTGTTTGTGATTCTGAAGAACTAGTAATAGCTGCAGGAGCGTCTTCTGTGTTAATCGTTATAGAAGGTGAACCAGTGGCAATCTCGGGTGCAAGGCAGCATTAACATGAACCGGGAGTGTCTAAACAGCCGGTGGGAATTCCTCATCATCATCAAACAAAGGTTGGAATAGCTCCTTTAGTTGTTTCACTGAGGGAGGGACACTAGGTGTTGTAGGGTCATTTACAAGCTCAAGGACAAGATGCTGTTAATGGAAGCCTAAAGGAGAAAAGGAACAGTTTTAGATGCTGAATCCAAAGCATTCCTTGCTGATGTAGAATGTACAACTCCTTATTTAATGTATTGTTTCGGTCACTCGAAGTTAGACGACATTTGATAGCTCGTTATTTAATGTATTGTAATGTAAATGGGTCGTTGAGCAAAAAGTCCGCAAAAGGCCCACAAAAGCCTACATAGGCCCGCCCCCCTTAGAGTATTAAATAACTCTTGTTTTTCTTTTTTCTAGGGTAAGACATTCCATCATAACACCAATACAATTGTCAAGATTAGTTTCAGCCCACCTTTTAATTTTTTTTCTCTTTTTTTTCATCAATAAAAGTCTTTAATTTCTTGCATCTTGATTCTACATATCATAATTAGACATTCCATCATACACCAATACATTGTCAAGATTAGGTTTAGCCTCCTTTTATGTTTTGTCTCTCTTTTCATCAATAAAAGTCTTTAATTTCTTGCATTTTGATTCTACATATCATAATTAAGGTTGTGATTGAATGATCATGGAACCTACAGTAATATCCAAGGGTTTTAAACATATAGTGGTTTATTGGTGGGTGGATAGTTGTTAGGCTATTTGATTTAATTTAGATGTGTTGTATGTGTTTGTATGTACATTTTTGGCCAAGTAAACATGCACACATAAGTTTGTAGTATATTTTTGGGTATTGAGTATTATGGTTTGCCATGCATGCAAAAGTCTAGTTTTATTGCGTTACGTAAACGTTTTACGTAACCAACAAAAATAAAAAGCATAAAGTTATAAATTATCATCCTAATAACTTTATAACACTTACTTGACGTAAACATTTAATTGTTTGATGCCCGTTTACGTTAAACGTTCATTTTTAGTTTACTCGATTTAGCTAAACGGTAGAAATTAAAAGCGAACGCGTAAAAGCCTAAAAATAAATAATGGAATAAATGAAGTCGTAAATGACATGAAAATGCGAAATGTTACAACACATGTTTTTATCTTTACTCTTTAGGCCTACGGAGCTATCAGATACCAAGTCTATCATTTTAGTATTTTAAAAAGAACCGGTGGTGGCCCAAGATCATCTTTTAAGGTAATGAAAAATAAATGAACTTATGCTCATTTTAGTAATCTAAATCTTAAAAATTAATAGAAAGGATGCTAAAGAACTAAATAGCTTTTACATGTTTTATACTCTTTCGATCATGTATTTTTTGTACTTTATGTTTAAGGTGTTAATAAATGAATACGAATAATTTATTATATAACGAACACGAGCAACGTTTCTTTTACTTAACTATTTAAGTATTCATGTAGGGTTTATTCGAATAATGTTCACGAACGAACACATAAAGTCCAATCGCATTGGTTAAGCTTATTTAAGCCGGAAAGTTTCAAAATAAGTGGAACAAAGTGAGGTGTTATGAAACATAAGCCGAAAACCACATAAGCCATAAGCCCGCTATGTAAGCCTAAACAAACACCCCCTTACATTGGGTGAACTGAACATCCTTGATGAGTTGATTCTACTCAGGTGGTGTTTGTTTCGGCTTATATGCGGGCTTATTAGCTTATTTGATTTTGGCTTATATTTCATCAGCCCCAATTTTCTGGCTTATTTTGAGACTTATGGGCTTATATATGTTTATCATATCATAATAAACTTATATAAGCCACAACTCTCAAAATAAGCCGGAAAATTGGGGCTTATGAAATATAAGCTGAAATCAAATAAGCACACATATAAGCCGAAACAAACACCCCCTCATTGAGTTCACCCAATGCAAGTTTATCAGATCAATCCGTTCCACAATGTAGATTTTATCATGTTTGATTGCTTTCTCTCATGTTTTCTCAGATCAATCGGGGGATGTATTTTCGTGCGTTACTCAGGTATGGTGATATTTGAAGCTTATAGTAACTGTAACTTTTTATTTAAGGTACAATGGATGGAAGATGTAATCATAGTTGTTAGACTCGTACCAAAATGAGTCATTGATCGAGTCGAGTCAGAAAATGACGAAGGACTTTTTTAAGCATGTATAGATGTTTTTAGAAGATGCAACGCCATTTTTTTGGTTCTTGAAGCCTCTTCAATGGAATAGGAGAAAGAGAACGACAAGTATTTGGGTTTGCACTAAAATAAATATACATAACTCTAATTAGGAAAATGAGTAACTAGTCGAGTCGTGAGTTAACAACTATGGAGATATAAGGATGGTGTATAATCATTAAACTTTGTAATTGATCTTAGGGATGATGCATTTGCAAGCTTTTTTATGTGAGGACTTTGGAGGACCAAATCGGGACCAATAAAGAAAACCTAAAATTAGAGTTATAAGATTTCTTTCATGTACATGGTTGTGTAATCATAATAACCCTTGCGTGAACAATGTCATATGTGTGCCTCTTTCTTTTGATGTAATATGTTAAATTTCAGGTTACGGGGAAAGAACCAATTCAAGCAGAGTCTCATTCCCACTCTTCAGCACTAGGAAATATTATCCGTGCGGGCGGTGACTCTTGTAAAGAAGTGACTTCAGAAGTCCGTTCTACTATCTCGGAGGAAGAGGAAGAGGAACACGAAATGCCATTGGGAAAAACTAAAGGTATAAATGATTTTTAACTCACTATTAAATCTGCTATGCAAATGTGTTTATATACCAAGATAAAAGGAGTTAACTTAAATATCTACGTATACACGTAATGTGATCTTTTGCTATAAACGTAAATACTTGATTACTTTATACTTGTATGTAAATAAATGCGAACAAATTAGTTTAGGTAGTTAGAGATTTTAATTCAAAAGTGATCAGGTTTACATATAGCCAATCTAAAATTAATTTAACTCACTATTGAAGGCCGATGTTGTTGACGAACACATTGAGAAAGTTCAAGACCTTCAAAGTTATAAACAACATGAAGACAAAAACGAATAAAGTTGGTACTTTGAAAAGTTGTGACGAAATTATGGGTTCTAATGATGATGAAGATGTGAAGGGTTTTAATTGTGAGCTAAAAATGGAGTTTGAATGCGTCCATAATTTAAACGTTCGTGATTTAGATTATGGGTTAATTTAAAGGATGAGTATGAAAAATGAAATTAAGTTTTCAATGGCAAACAAAGAAGCTATTTTTATTACAATTGAAAACTTAGGGGTCGTTGATAGGGAGCACACAACCTGATGTTTTAGGTCATGGATTGATAGTTGGGAGTATGGTAGACGTGTTAAAAAATATGAAGGTTTTCAAGTGGATGTGAAGCGCAAATCTATTGAAGATAAGGTTAGTCGTGAGGTGTTCGAGGTTGATGAAGCCCTTGCTATTGATAACTCGAGGGCGAGTTCTTTCCAATTGAGGGAAATTCATGTTTATGAAATCAAGGTCCATGCGGTTCGGGATTGGTCTTCACCTAAGACATTGTCTGAGGTTAGAAATATTAAAGTGGCGGAGGCGTTTCAAGAAGAAGATGAGTTAGAGTATGTCGAGCCTTTGGACGGAGAGGCGGAACAAGTTACAAATGTTGTTCAACGAACTTTGTGTTCGCCTAAGGTTAGTGACTCTTCACAAATAAATAAAATCTTTCAAACTAAATGCTTGGTTAAGGAAAAGATTTGTTCTATTGTTATTGATGGAGGGAGTTGCGAAAATTTAGTGGCTAATGATTTGGTTAAAGCTTTTAAGTTTCCAACGGAACCCCATCCTAGTTCTTTTAAGATTGGGTGGATCAAGAAGGGGCCGACACTTAAGGTGACCGAGATTTGTAATATTTGTAAGGTTCCTCTTGTTATTGGGAAGCATTACAATGAGTTGGTTACTTGTGATGTTGATATGAAGGCATATCATGTATTATTAAGAAGACCATGGCAAAATAATATGGACGCTACACACCAAGGTAAATCAAATATGTATTTGTTTAAATGGAGCGGGAAAACTATTGCTATATTACCTTTAAGTGTCGTTTCTCCTAAGACAAAATTAGAAAACAAGACTTTGGTAACTTTGGTGGCTTCACCAAAGGAGTTTCAAGCTGATATTATCGGATCAATTATGGCAGTAGAAGACGAGCCTCTTATGATGCTAGGATTAGGTACAAACATTATTAAGGAAGACTTCTGTAATGATCTTGATGGACAACATTCGGCAGACGAAAGTAACCAATATCATAACACCTTGAGATGGAATATTACGAGGTTAAAGTGGGGGAACGTGATCTGTATTGGGCAGATTTGTACGAATGTTTGGTTGAAACAAGAAATGGTTTGTGCGCAAAGAAGAAAATGGGATCTCGTATCACGTGGCTCAGGTATCACGTTGGCTCATTTATTAAAGGACACTTGAGGACAAGGCGTATTTTGCAGTTAGTAAGGGCGGAGGAATGACACACTCTGAAATTTTTAATTAATGAATTACTATCTAGCGGAAATATGGTCCGTAACAAAATACTTCGAATAAGATTCATGATAACATGCTTTGGGTGGACTTGCCAAATACTATGAGTATTTCGAAACGTTCAGAATGTGTCACTTATATATGGAATTTCAGTCTCAGGGACATGATATGAGGGTCAAGCATCGAGGACGAGTTCTTCTATAGAGAGGGAAATGATTGAGAGGACATGATTCAAGTAGCTAGTGCATAGGAATATGGAGCACCTTTGATGTGTGTGTCAAGAAGATTCAACGAAAGTCATAGTCCAAGAATAAAGTTACTTGGTAGTGGGAGTAAGGATATCCTAAAAAACTTAGGTACTTCATCTACTTCTACTTATGTCATGTTCTGGTACGAGTAACTCTACTGAGGTTACTGATCTTGGGGGATGTAACCCTACTTTCTATGGAGTAATCTACTCCTATGGAATATATTCTACTTAATGTCGTGATTCTTTTATTAGTTTCTTTATTTTGTTTGAGACAGTTCTAGATTTATTTGGTTAATTTTTTCCCCAAGTTTAGTTTTTCTATAAATATAGGGCTTGGGTTTATTTTATAGCCATTGAATTATTAATAAAAATCACGACTTTTAGTCTTTATTATCTTTGTGTTTCGTCTTGAACCCTGGTTAGGGTTTATAGCACGCTTCTCCGTTCTGCGTCAACTTTGAACAAGTCAAGCAAAACTTTAAACTTGTCAATAGACGTTATGACTTGCATTTACCCTCACCACACTCTTAATTCTCATATAATTTAAATTAGTTAAAAGTTTTATCAGACTTATAAAACAAACTCATTAAGTAATCTGTATAGACATTTTCTTATAATATTCAACATATAAGTAATATCACTCTATATTAATTTCCAACAATCCCCCCACCAGGTTGAACAATTACTCTACTCACTCGAACATGTTGTGCTACAAGGTGTCACAAAGATTAAACCTCGTTTGATATGCATACACAAAATAAGTTCGATTCAATGGTGTCCAAAGATTAAACCACGAACCATAAGATATAATGGTGTCCAAAGATTAAACTAATATCTTATGACCTTACCGGCGGATACATACGCACTTTCATTTTTATATTATGCATTCTCACTACGCGCGAATATGGCCATGCGCTTAAATACCTTTCATAACTATTATTAGAAAAAATCTAGCAAGAAGCTAGTTTATTCGAGCTTAAAAAAAAATAGGTCGATAGTACCTTCTATCGATTAATAACTTCGTTAAAAAAAAAATACCTTTCATAACCCTCTAAGAGAGAAAACCATAACTCTTTATTCGAGGCGACACCACCTCTAGGTTATACAGGCCAAGCTTCTCTATCGTCCTCATTGCTAAGACGCCTCTAAAGCTTAGTTAAGAGGCTTTACCTCAACCTACACCTCGTCAACGACGTACTATCTTTACTATACATGGGCTAATTAGGTCGATAGTACCTTCTATCGATTAATAACTTCGTTATTACCCATTAAACTCGTAATGTAGGAGCTCTACAGTTAAGTCAGGTTTCCATCACCAACCGATTCACATATGGTTTCAAACTCATGCCTCTAGTAATCCTTAATAAGTCTCTCATCAGAAATTTATTAGGATATACCCGACAAGAAATTTCACTCTTATCGTTCTTATCACAAATACTTACTAAGTCTCTCGTTAGAGACATAGTAGTATCAAACTCAAGTTTCTAGATCGTCACTTGATAACTTTTCGATAATGGTACCATCTCAATATTCTCTAAATATTCCAACACAATGAATTTTTTAAAGTGATTGTTCTTCTTACAATCACAACTTGACTATAAACACATCTAAACCATGTACAATTCAGATAGTCATTTGCTTTTTCCCATCCATAAAATTGACCAGTTACTCTTTATTTGTGTGTTTCGCATTTTGTAATAGGTTTTGTTTTCCCTATTAAACTTCCATGAAATCTTAGACTAAAATAGTGATCAAGGTGATCAGCCATGATCACATTTAAAAGCTCACAACACGGAATCATAGGTTACGGTTTCAACGTTAGTTGCATACCAAGTCAGCCAAACATGTCGGTTGTTTATCGATTTCATTATTTGCTCAAATGTACCTGTCTACTCTTTTGGACAATAAACAAACCACCACCACCTGGTTGCTACATCAACCTTTTATGCAGCTTATAAACACATCATACAATTCTAACTAGTGTCACTATTCAAATACAATAAATAAATTGCACTCAAAAGTAACTACTGTACGTGAGTTAAACCTTCAAATTTTGATTATACAAACTTTAAAATGACGCCTCATCTCATCACAATACATCACGCCAGCATATAGTTACTTCGGCTACAATTCAGTAAGACGTTTCTAGCGATTGGAATAATTTCACAAGATTGGTTTTCTTTTTCCTTGGAAAAACTAATTTTCCAGCACTTGTTTTTCTTCTTTCGCAAAAGTTTATCACATTTGTTTTTCTCATTCTTAAATATTTGTTGAATAACAGTAGTGTAAAATCTATGTTTAATATCAAGACAATTAACTTTCATAAGTTGTTACTGGTACGAAAACAAATGGAATTTATTAAAGAAAATACGATTACACTAGCATTCAAAGCAAAACCTAATCAACAAATTATTCAACGGCGCTAGCCGCCATACTTAACATAAAACAAGCTAGAAAACGAGTCACTATTAAAATTACCATGCCACCAAGTTATCGTCATCGAGATGAACATGAGCCACACGGTCCGCTATTTCACCGTTCACCACATTGACGTCATCGTTTTCGGACTTCCTCAACTTGCACTCACATGCATAGTGGCCGGTGTCTCCACAAACATGGCATTTTCCGGTTCTCTTCGACGCCCCGGTCTTCTTGAATTTGTCACGATTCACACCCAAATTGAATTTCGTTGCACCGTTTCAAGAACCTCTCTTCGAAGAGTTTCCTACTTGCACATCATGAACGGTGGACCCATGATTCACTCGTTTATTTCTATTCCTAGCTTCTTCCTCAATGCGAAGATGCTTCAATAGATCATCTAACGAGTAGTCATTTTTGTTATTTATCAACTTCTTTAAAATATCATTCCATGAAGCTGGTAACTTTGAAACAATGTCACCAACTTGTAGCATTTTAGGAGTAGAAATAGAAAGCACATTAAACTTGTTAACAAGAATTTGGAGTTCATGCACTTGCTCCAAAATTGGTTTCTCGTCAACCATTTGAAAATTAAAGAACTTAGAAAAAAGATATCTATTAGTACCTTCTTCCTGTTGCTTGAACTTAAACTCCAAGTAGTCCATAACTTTCGCGGATATGTGATTGAAGCATAAACATCATAAAGCCTATCAGATAGAGAATTCTTGATGTGACCACAACACAATTGTCACACCCCATAAATTCCCGGTTAGTATTCCGACCCACTCCGGCCATCTACTTTAAATTTTATTCGTTACGTTTAAATCTGACAGTTTACCGAGGAACTAAACTGCGTAAAAACTGAGAAACGTCACCGGACGCGTTCCGGCATCGGTTATAAATTATTTTAGGCATTATATGTGTATTATTAGCTTTCCTGAGTGTTTCGTGATTTTTAATCACTTCCGATATTAATTTTGGGGTTTTA